>ML255325.1:0-85662 GCA_005239495.1 Nicotiana undulata
GGAGCCTCGGAACACAGATATAGCTTAAATTACGTAAGATGACCTTTTGGGTCATCACATTGAATAACCACAAATTTGCACCTCTAATGTTTGTTGTAGTTTTTCCTATTTGTCATAATATTTTTAATCATGAATATGTTGGAAATTATCTTGTTTGTGGTGGCGTTAACTTAATTATTTGGTTTCATGAATAAGTCAATAATAAATTAGAAAAATATCATGAAGAGGCAACAAAGCAGTAATACAACAAAAACAATAAATAAATGAACTTCGCCCCAATTTCAAAAGTTTGAAACTTCAGTAGTATGTCAAACGGGCAATTTTCATACTTAAATTTCACAAGCAAGAAGTGAGCAATTATATGTTAACCAAATTTGACATAGAAAGTTAGAATCGTACTTGTTATCCACTTTGCTCTTTTCACTTTCTTGCTATGCCTTGATAAAAGACAACCCATTTTGAGTATCATGTCATGTAAGAGTAGTATTTGCGGAAAGAAAAAGAAGGTCGTGTTAGTATTTGAAATATGACCAATAATTAAGTCATTCAGTTAGTGTATTTTCCATTAAATATTCGGTGAACTTTCAGAACTTTCGCTTCAGGAGATTATTATTATAATTGGTCATTAATGTAAACAGTAAGCACATAGAAAATAAGGAACGTAAGTTGTTGTAGCCTTAGAAGAGAAGAGTGAAATTGCAACAATTAGCCGCAACTCTTCGGAAGAGCAACGATTGACTAAAGTTGTTATGCGTTACCTTTTCTCTTTTGTGCTTTAGTAGGGTATTTAAGTTAAATAGGATATTTAGGTTATTCAACAAAGGGCATTTTGATAATTTGACTTTTAACTTTTGGGGTTCCCACTTTTATAATAATATAGATTTATTTAGAATTTTGTTTCGATAATGTGATATATATATATATATATATATATATATATATATATATATATATATATATATATATATATATATATATAATGTGTGTGTGCGCGCGTGTATATGGGTGAATCCGCATATATTTATCCTAATCATAATATGTACGTTAGACACAACATATTATGAGTCACAATCATATATTTTTAACATTTATAGATATTGAATTTCGTTAAATCACAAAGAATAGATAATATAAGAATGAGTAAGTAATTTAAATTAAAGCACATTTTTGTCACTTACTTCCTGAACCGTCTTTTAGTTTGGCACGACCAGAATACCATTAACATAGCTAGGCAGCATTATGTTGTTTGCCAACTTACTCTTTAATTCTTTCAGATTACTCATTGATTAATCAATGAAACTTACCATTAATCTGTACTCCATTTAATTTTGATCTTAATTCAAGTTACAAATTTCCCTGACGAGTTCTATAATTCGCTTCCATCGAGAGTATTTTTTTTCTTAGTTAAAAAATGACAACCGCATCAAACACACAATTCTCAGTCTTTCATCCACGTACCAAACTAATCTCTTTTACGAATACTATTGTGCGCATTCTCTTGTCACACAAAATAATTTCTGGGCATTATTCCGGAACATATAACAGTAGTGACAAATATAGTATAATTTTCGTAGCACAATTCAGATTGAAGTGGCGCTGGTAAACTAGGTATTTTAGGTTTTAAAAGGGCAATAAGTAATTTGACTTTCAACTTAAGAGCTTCGTGTTATTAATATATTATAGATTATAGATATAGATTAACGATAGATAATAGATAGATTAGCAATGGAAAAAGTGGCTATTTGCCCATCTTTTTCCAAACATTCGCTGGAAAACAAAAGTTTTGAATTTTAGTAAGCCCTTTTAAAATATCAATCGTAAAGAAGACAAATTTGAAAAATCTTAAGTAAGAAAAGGTGAACAAGAGTTGGGGTGATTGGTAGTGTTTTGGCTTTAAGGGGCAAGACAATTGTATTGTTTGATTTGGCCTGGGGAACGTGGCTTGCAAGTTAAAGTTTTGTCTAATAACCTAAAGCATGGTCTTTCTGAGCTATAGCATTTCTCCAAAAGGATTCATGAAAGTCAAGGAAGAAACGATACTTTAAGTTGCATAAAAGATAAAACTACGTACCCCAATGAACTCGCTTAATCCAAGAAGACGTACTTGTGACTGGATGCTAACATGACTATCCACGATCTTATGCTAAATATCTTTCATCCAAACCTTAAAACCATAACAATACACCATTTTCATATATAACACGTACACGACCTCGAGGATGTTCAATTGCATCATTAAATTAAATATATTTTCCTTCAAAGGCTTTGTTCTGTTTTGGTGTTTGTTAAAGGTTCTCGATGTAGATGTACGACAATTCATCACAAGATTTTTCGGATCACAAAAGCAGTTGGAATGCTTGAAAAGCTCCATTCAGAAAGTGTGAATTATGTAATGAATAACCCACGGAGATCTGTTTTCACCGATGATAATTATCATCAACATTCTTCAAGCTGAATGGGCCTTAAAATTGCGTTGTCTTTTCAATTGACAATCAAAGGCAAAATGGAGTTACATTTCTGTTTTGAGCAGAGATCATTATATTCCAATATCAATATTAATCCCACACGTTAATTACGAGTAGATCCCAGGTTAGTGTGACAAAGACTTCAACCGTAGATCCTTCTTCATCCGTGCAGTAAAATGAGCTTTGAAACATGACAAGTTTAGGTAGTTTGCCGAAGCACGAACATTATACATTCAATGCGATTGCTAGCATTATTCTTCAGCCAATGACAAACATACATCTAAAATATATACATAGAAGCTGATACAATGCTACAATTACACTAACCGTATACAGTGGGGTGACCAAAAAATGCATGCTTGTGCTGAAAAACCCATTCAAACAGATCAGTGCTGATGTCTCAGCATAGAAGCTGCAACTTTGCTCCACGCTCAATCCTGTCAAGTACCATAACTCGAATATTTCCATGAGCCGTTCTTCAAGCGTGAGTGCACTTCTAGCAAGGATCAATCAAGTTTTCATGCCTCTTTAATTAGCTGCTGCCTCCAAGAAACGTGAAAACTCTTCTTCTCAACACCTGAGCTAAATCTATGATTTCGGATTCCCTAATCTGCCGAGTCATGCTAACATCCTGCCACAAGAACTTGCGCTTACTGGATACTCTGCTTGTTACATCAACAGTCAAAGTTGCTTTCTCTCGGCTGTTTGTTAATGCCCGCAGAACATGACTGGAGTACTTGGGATGTGAGACTAGTCTATTCAAGAGTATGAGTACCTCTCGCATCAGCAAGGTCCTGCCAAATAGGAACACAGAGAAAAGAAGATTGGGAACATGAAATAAATAAATCAAATTTAAAATATATTTGGAATCTGCAAGGTCTTTCCGGAAAATGAAAGAAACAGACAAAACAAAAACTACTAATAATGAGAAACTCCATGACTTCAGGTAGACTCCGCACACAGGAAGGTGGATGGGAAGAAATATTCAGCTATATAGAGTATACATCAATGCAGCTACGAGTAGAGTGTGAAAAGCAACTCCATTCCATGCATGTTTTGAAGACTAAAATACACCTCAAACACACATTTAGGTGCCCAAAGATACCTCTCTTTGAATACTTCAGCCTGCTGAGCAGTATCCGATTCTTCTAGATCCAAATCGCGAACGAAGCTTTGCAAGATAATTGCAAATAAATCCTTTCCTTTTGGAAGCCTATAATTTAACAGAATCTCAACACCACATTTTCCTGATGATGCTAAGAAAGCTAGCAAAATTATAGTGTGCCTCCGAAGCTGTAGTTCCTGAAAAATTAGAGAATCAAGGGTAACAGAAAGCAGAAAGGGGCAAATTCCACTCTTGGAAAATTGAAGATAGAATTCAAGTTAAATACGATAGCAACAATACAGATCAGTTTTAACTTTTAAGAGCCAAATTAATACGTAAAAAGCACTCCATACAAATAATATTGTCCAACAAAGAAATGAATTCAGAAATGGCTAAAATGCACTAGCAGGAACTAGGCACGCGCGATAAAGCTGACAACTTCTATCAGTTGGCGAGTGGACTACTATAGGGATGAGTGACTTATCTTGAGAAAAATTTATCTTGAAGATCATGTTTCCATTAATGTGGGACATGAACAAGTATTGTGTAGTACTGCTTCTTCCTGACTCACAAAGTTCCTAAACCATGGCGGAGATCAAAAATCTTAGCTTGTTCCCTCTTCTTCGTCTGCGGAGAAATGAGCATCCCAGTAGACCTGAAATGACGGGAGAACCAGCAGGATTGTGGTTTTCAACTGCTACATATCAGACTATGGTACGAGATTTTAGACCTAGAAGCACCCATGTTGGGTGTGTACGGCATGGGTTGTTCGTGCGTATTCTTTAATTATTCTAATAAAATCAGCACCTAACGAACCGAATACCTACACCCACATCGAAGACGTATCCGTAACTGAGTCTGCGTAATATAGATGTCAAATACTTATAAACAATTTTATCCCAAAGCCGGAACTCTGACAGGGTTGTTATCGTTGTTGTTGAGATGGGTGTACTTAATTGCTATATGGTGATTTATGTACTGTTGGAAAGTTTTTTTTGCAGTACCATCTTCGTGCTTCCCTTAATAATATTTACTTAAGGGGCTGCATATGTATATTCAGCCTTTTCAATATATGCTCTGATCACATAGGTCAACCTACAAAGCATTATTTGGCCTATTCAAGTTGTACTTGAGCCTAGATCAAACAAACACATAACGACACCAAGCTATCCCTATTTCTTTGGTTGTTTTAAATTTAAACACACTTGTTATTAATTCTAGACATTGACAAGCACAAAAGGAACTATGCTTCCCTATTTGCTCTTTTAGCCAAAGTTTTTTACTGTACAAAGCAAAATAATAATAATAATAATAATAATAATAATAATAAGATCACTTCGTAAAATAAAAAGGAAAGTGAATCTCCAAACTCCTTTAATTAACATAGCCCAAAAACCAAAAGGATACTCAATATTTGAAGTAAATATCATGTGAATTACGTTCAAAAACCATTTTAAATTTCAAACTTTGACATGAGGAATGTGGTTTTAAGTTTGTAGTTCAGATTAATGACTTGTTTTCAAATTTGAATTCTAACTTCCTAATTGGGATCACTATCATATACTCCCTCCATTCAAAAAAGAGTGAACTTATTTCTTTTTTAGTCCGCTTCAAAATAAAATATGAACCTTTTCTAAATTTGAAAACAATGTAACTTTAAACTTCCTTTACCCTTAATGGGATAATTTATAGCCACACAAATATCTAATGATTGTTTTAGACCACAAGTTTCAAAAGACTTTCATTCTTTCTTAAACTCTATGCTAAGTCAAATAGGTTCAACCGAGGGAGTATAGTAATAACCTACCCTTAATATTAATCGATTTGCTTTTTGTATTATTGCTTAGAGTTGTCTTCTTTAAGACAATGCTCGTTGCTTTGAAGTGCATGCCATAGCAACAGGGTGCCTACATTTAAGCTATTAATGAGTGAAAACGCCAACTTTGGCTTTACTTAGCTTCCAAGTTTTAAGCTGCCTCAAGTAGGCCTTTAATAACACTAAGATGATAAATGGGCTCACCCCTCTATCCTTCTCCACTTTCTAAACTCGGATGACAATGGGCTTGCCTCTCTACCCTTCTTTACTTAAATACCACATGTTTGTGTGCAGCAGGGTTCAAACCCTTGATGTGCTATTAATCCATACATCACATGTTGCGCTCTTACTACTGTACAAAAATCATGGGGGTTTTGGTTTATAACACTAATAATTTTAGTGTTCTATTTGTGCTGTGTCACACTAGAATTTCAGAATCTTTTTGCCCCTATCTCTATTAGATCGCCCAACATCATAATCGATGCAAACACCAGTAATCTATCTCACAAGTCAACTCGTTTTATTTTTTATTTCTCACATCAAATTGGTTTCAGGATCTCAAGGGTAGTCTGTGGAACCTTAACAACTACTATAAAAATCTGATAGAGAAACTACCATTATAAATATTCAAATGTGCGTATGTGGTGGCATACACCAGTGTTATCAAAGGCGAAAAGCGCAAAAAAGCTCTAAGGTCTATTGGGGATTTAAGTGCAAAGCGCAAATAAAGCGTGGGCTTTACTGAAAAAAGGCGCAACTGGAGAAAAAGTAAAAATATGTATATTTAGGCCAAGACCAATAATTATAAGCATAAATAACAAATATATGGACTAAGAAATTGAAAAAAAAAAATACGATAAAGTGAAATATCAATTAGTTTAGTGTCGCCTTTTCAGGATCACACTCATTGGCAAGGAAAAGTATGCCTTAGAGCCTTGATGCAACACCGAAGCTCCCACAAAGCGAGGCGAAGCGCCCAACATGTTTTGAGCTCGCTTCAGGGCTTAAGCGCGCTTTAAGCGCGCCTTTGATAACACTGGCATACACACATTCTAATCAAAAGAATGCATCTCAGAATACAACTGCCTTGAAGCAAACTAAACAGTTGGGTCAAGCTGGCTAGAAGGGGGGAAAAAGCAATATTTGCTTATATGAAAGCAAAAAGAGATTATCTGATACAAAATAAGGAATGGGCAGAAGATAGGATAATTAAAGCTAAAATATATTAAACATACCTCAGCATTACTTCCAGTGCAGGTGACACATTCTGCCAAACTCTCCAAGATCACACTGACTACGGGAAAGGTTGAAGTATTCTTGGAATTGGTATCAACCATGCCACCCCCATCTCCCTCCATGAGACAGCTGAAGAATGAGGCCATTACTCTTGGGCCTTTATTTATTGAATAGTATAGTCAGGAAAACCATTACACAAAGCAAAAACAAACTGATAGTGATTTGGAGATGGATTTGATCTCAGTAATATCCTTAACATCTTCAAAATATATCTTACTGTTGACAGCAATCTACCACAACTACCACTGTGGTGCATGGGCATACAATAAAATATAATTTGGTTTTCTTCCTTCCATAATGAACTTGGAGAAAGCGCATGATTTTTTAACTTAAACATAAAAAATGTATTGGTATTTTTGTCCATAAGATGGTATAGGCACTCCTGGAAGAGAAAAAATGATATAAATAACAAGACGTGATAGCCAAGCAGTAAAAGCTACTTTTTACACATAGAGGTACAGTAAGCTAGTCTAAGAAGAATTTCCAGGAGTCAGATAACATCGAATTGATATATTATCCAACAAGTGACCAAACAGATATGTCCACTCACAATTTAGTAGCATATGAAGAAGATGCACAGCTTTCTTCTTTACATGCACGTGAGCTCCCTTCTTCAATAGTTTTGAAATACTTTGGAACGGTATATCTATCCCATACCTATATAAAGGAGGATATTGATTAAGAATATTACAGAGCTCCAAAAGTATGCCTAAATTAATGAGAAAGCGGTGTTGAACTTACTTTTCCCTCTCCAAGTACGCATTACTTCTTGCAACAATCAGATTCATGACTGAAACTGCCTGGAGTCTTACATGTTCTACCTCATGAATCATGATAATTTCGCACATTAATTCAAAAAGAGGAAAATAGTTGAAATGAGAAGATATCAAACAGCTAGATCCACAATTGGTGAATCCTATCCTGGCATAAGTATCAACAGTATCCAATCTCGGGCCATCAGCATGATCTTGATCAAATATTTTCTCATCATGGACATGGGGCAGTCCTCTAGTTCCAGGATATCCATATTCATATGGATCTGACGCATTATTCCAACAAGAAGGTCCCTCCATCACTATGTTGTCCCTGGTACAGTAAATCAAAGCATATAAGGAAAATTTCTGGATCAGAAGATAGGGACCAATTTTCCTCCTTTTCCTTTTCTTTATTTTCTTTCTGGTTACAGCAGCAAGAGTTTTAACCCAACAAGGGATTTATCAGCTAGCACTAGCAAGAGAATAACAAAATGCCTTAAGAAGATTCATCGTGAAATTTGAAGGAACAAGACTGAAGAGAATGGTTTGCATGATAGTCAGTAGCTTCTAACTCTTGTTTCCCGTTTTTTCTTGAACTTCCTCATGAATTCCAGACAAATGCAAGCTTCTTGCACGAGCGGTATAGTTTAACAGTTGCCAAACCCAGGTTAAATCAAATCTTTCTTTTATCTTAGTTTGATCGTTAAATCAAATGATTCTTCTGCAGAGATGCTAAAAGAACCCACGATAATAGCTCAAAAACAGAATAGAGGCAGCAGAGCGTGCATTTAAGAGTGAATACATACCTTTTACCAATTTTTCTTTCCATACTGAATGTGAAATTCAAAACCTCTTGCAGTATATGCAAAGACCTATGAATTATAGCAACCTGCATGGAATGAATAATGTTATGAAGCTACTGACAATTAACTTCTATAGAAAGATATAAAATTGAAGGCTTCACGAATTCCCTTTGACTTCAACATAACATGCATAACTATTTTTGATGAAGTAATGTATTGTATTAAAGGCATCAAGAAGATGCAAAGATTACAATAGAGAGCTTGGTTAACTCGTTAGGACAAAAAAACTATTCTAGAATCTATAGTTACACCAACTACCCAGTATAATCCCACCAAGTGGGGTCTGGGGAGGGTAGGATGTACGCAGCCTTACCCTTGCCCTGGAAAGGTAGGGAGACTGTTTCCGATTGACCCTCGGCTAAAGAAAATGAAGGAAGCCCTGATAAGAAGTGATGGCAAGACAAATAGTTAGAGAACTAAATCTGAGATAACAACACAGAATATGGAAAGAGTACCGATGAATCTATAGTTACCCAAGGGCAAAAATCAGTGGTTACTAAACCATTGACATAGAGCTAATGAAGTCTAAAAGGGGGATGATATCATTTACAGGGGAGAGATTACTCCAGCTAAAAAGATTAGTAAGACATTTAGACTTCAGGTGGCCTTTGGAAGTTGAAATGCCATCAAAACATCTACGATTTCTCTCTGTCCATAGACACCAAAAAATACAGAATGGGATCATTTGCCAGATCTTTTTGATGGATCTATCAACTTCCCATAGGCTCCAGCTAAGAACTACGTCGCTCATACTTTGTGGCACTGCCCAGTTGATGCTAAGAACATGTTCCAAAGGTCTATGCCATAGTAAGTGTAGAAACAAGTGATTAACCGACTCAGACTTGAGCTTGCACATGTAGCACCTATTTGCCAGCTGAAAATTCCTTTTGCTAAGATTATCCTGGGTCAAAATAGCTTCATAGAGGGCTGTCCAGGAGAAACACTTAACTTTTGTGGGCAGTTTTGTCTTCCAAATCAGCTTCCATGGCCAAAGCTCTATCATGTCATTAGATGCACTTATTTGGTGTACCCTTTTTCCTTAGTTTGATATAGTTGTGTGTCGTGTTCTGTTACTACTTACCTTCGGTAATTCCGTAGTTTGCTAGCAGGATTTCTTCATATTCTCATATGCTGCCCTAGACTTATTTGTCTAAATATACTTTCTTGTTGTTACTTGTTATCGGTACTCTTTCCATATTCTGTGTTGTTATCTCAGATTTAGTTCTCTAACTATTTGTCTTGCCATCACTTCTTATCAGGGCTTCCTTCATTTTCTTTAGCTGAGGGTCAATCGGAAACAGTCTCCCTACCCTTCCAGGGCAGGGGTAAGACTGCGTACATCCTACCCTCCCCAGACTCCACTTAGTGGGATTTTACTGGGTAGTTGTTGTTGTTGTTGTTGTCTCTCAATTACTCCAAATTACTCCATTCCATATCTTTGTTGCCTTGTACTTAGCTCCTAGAGGGAGGCCTAAGTAGGTTGTGGGAAGGGAGCCAATATTGCAGCCCATTAGATTAGCCAACTCCTCCAGATTTGGGACTTCATTCACTGGGTAAATCATGCTCTTCAACATATTGATGTGCAGCCCTGAGATAGCTTCAAATAGAAGTAGTGTCAGGTTGAGGAATTGCACCTGAGATCTCTGCCCCACAAAAGATTAAGGTGTCATTTGCATAGAGCAAGTGAGTGACTGTGACTAATGTTTCTGCATTATTTCCAACCCTGAACCCATCAATCCATTGCATTTGTTTAGCTTTATCTAGCATTTTACTCAGGCCCTCCATAGCTAGGATGAATAAGAAAGGTGACAGAGGATCACCTTGTCTTATTCCTTTTTTAGGAGAGAAAAAGCCCATTGGAGATCTGTTCACTAAAACTGAGTACTTGACTGTGGTGATGCTGAATTTTATCCATCCAACCCATCTGTCCCCAAACCCCATAGCTTTCAACATTGAAAAAAGGTATGACCAGCTAACTTTGTGAAAAGCCTTCTCAACGTCTAGCTTGCAAAGAATTCCGGGGATCCCTCTTTTCAACCTTTCATCCAACAATTCATTAGCTACTAAAGAGGCATTTGTGATCTGTCTATTTTTCAAAAGGCACTTTGCTCCGCAGAAACTAGCTTCCAAATTAGTGTCTTCAGTCTCTCGGCTAAAGTTTTGGCAATAATTTTGTAAATGCTTCCAATGAGACTTATTGGTCTAAAGTCTCTGAGTTCTATTGCACCTTTCTTCTTAGGAATGAGAGCAATGAAGGAGGCATTGCATGATCTAACCATGAAGCAGTGTTGATGGAAGTGAGAAAGAGCCCCCATAATTTTAGCTTTGATGAATGGCCATGTTTTTGGTAGAAAGCCATTGTGAAACCATCTGGACCTGAGCTTTTGTCAGGTGCACATGAATTAATTGTTGTCAGTACTTCTTCCTCCTCAAAAGGTCTTTCGAGACGTACTTTTTCAGCTGGTGATAAGCTGGCCAAACCTTCAAAGGTCACTGAAGGCCTCCAATGCTCGTTTTCAGTGTATAAGTCTTGGTAGAATCTTAAGATTTCATCTTTGATTTCATCATTGTCTTCAGTTAAATCATCTCCAATCAATAACTTGTCAATACAATTGTTTCTCCTATGAGAGTTGGCCATTTTTTGGAAAAACTTTGTGTTCATGTCTCCTTCCTTGAGCCACAAGCACCTTGATTTTAGTCTCCGTGACACCTCCTCCGCCTTTGCCAACTTTTTTAACTCGATTTTTATGTGCATTGATTGTTCCTTTTCAGTCTGAGTCAAGAGTCTGTTTTCTGAAATTTGATCCAGCATAGTTAGCTCCTCCAGCAGCTTATTTCTTTGAGCTTCCAATTGACCAAAGGTGGTTCTGTTCCAATCTGAAATGTCTTTCTTCAGCCTTCTCAATTTTTGCACCAGTATGAAGTCGGGGCTGCCCCTAATAGTGTAGTTGTTCCACCTTTCTTCAACTTTGTTTATGAATCCTTCAACTTGAAACCACATGTTTTCAAATTTGTAAGTACGAAGGATTTGATTGCCAATCACCATATTCCAATAGAAGAGGCCTATGATCTGAATCAAATCTTGCTAAGGCCAGCTGTTTGATCGCCTTAAAACTGTCATTCCATCTGGTGATATTAAAAACCTATCAATTCTGGATGCTTGCAAGAAGTCCTCTCCCCTGAACCATGTGAAATTTGCACCTTGAAGTGGCAGATCTATGATGCCGAGGTCTTGAATAATGTCAGAGAAAGATTTCATTGCCATGGATCTTCTGATGCAATTATATCTTTCGTTTTCAAACCTACAAACATTGAAGTCCCCACCAATGACCCAATGTGAAATTTGCACATTGAAGTGGCAGATCTATGATGCCGAGGTCTTGAATAATGTCAGAGAAAGATTTCATTGCCATGGATCTTCTGATGCAATTATATCTTTCGTTTTCAAACCTACAAACATTGAAGTCCCCACCAATGACCCAATGTGAAATTTGCACATTGAAGTGGCAGATCTATGATGCCGAGGTCTTGAATAATGTCAGAGAAAGATTTCATTGCCATGGATCTTCTGATGCAATTATATCTTTCGCTTTCAAACCTACAAACATTGAAGTCCCCACCAATGACCCAATGATCCTCCCAAATGCCTCTAATAGCTGCAAGTTCATGCCAGAAGATCTCCCTTTCTAAATTATTATGAGGACCATAGACTCCTGTGAAACGCCACTTGAAATCATCCTGTAAGCTTTCGAGCATACATGAAATTGTGTAGTGACCTTGATGAACCCCCCTATTGGACCACTGCCTTTTATCCCAAAGCACAATGATTCCTCCGCTTCTCCCAATTGAATTCAGAGCTGCCCAGTCGACCCATCTATTTCCCCATACTTGTCTGATCAAAAGTGGTGACCAATCTGCAATCTTTGTTTCTTGAAGACACACTAAATCAGCCTTTCATTTGTGAATTAATGACTTTATTGTGCTTCTTTTTTCTGCTTCACTGAGACCCCGCACATTCCAACTAAGGATTTTGATCTTCATCCAGAAAGAGCTTTGTAGTGCCTGCCCCTGACCCCTTCTTTCGATCAATCTGAATTCATTCCCCATTTTAGTCTTTCTAGTTCCAATTTTTGCTTTTGCTTGCCCTTCATGCTGGCCTTGGTTAAGGCTTTCTGATTGTTGAGTTGCTCCAATCTTTTTTGTTCCATACGCAAAACCATGCCCAGAATCTCGTGCTCAAACCCAGCATAATGGATACCAAATGCCTGCATGCTTTGACCATTATTGCTTTGGTCCATCTTGAAGTTTCGATGACTGCTCGAGAATTGATAGGCTGTGAACTGGTGGGACCCAGTTCGTACCAAGGGAGGGAGAGAGTGTCGCAGGAGGAGGCTTCAGCGTCGGAGCTACTCACAACTTTAGAGATGGCTGAGATGGTATAATTGACTTCCATAGTTCAGCCTCGTCGTCTGCTTCTGATGCAAGTCGCTGGCCAGATTAGAATGTCGAAGCCCTTCTATGGCTTCTAATTCTGCTGCTATTGGATCAAACTGATTGGAAGTAGATACTGGGTTATTCCTTCTAATGCATGGTCCAGAAGGGGCCCAATTGCTCTCCACTTTCCTTTTGACTTTAATTTTGGTTTTGGGCCTCTTCTGTAATAGACTTGGTCCATTTTGTGGCCCAATCTATTTGAAGCCTCTAAGCCAGACTTTGGTTCTTTAATTAGAGATGGCCCATCGGCATGGAATCCAAAGAGGTCATGTGAACCCCATTTGAATTAAAGGTGCACTGACTCTTATGCTGCTTTGAATTAACTGCTCGGTTATTAACTAACGGGTTAATACCCATTGGTTTCTCCAGTAACAACTTCGATTGGCTTGAGGAGGCTGCCGCCGGCGGAGGTTCCACCTTCTTCCCTTTTAATTGAGCAGATTTTTCTTCACCTTCCACCATGATTCTTGTAGGCTAATCATCCAAAATTGAGACTTTAAATCTCTTTCCATCTCGCACCAGATCCAGCTCCTTGGGAATGATTTTTACCTTGTTTTGAACACAAATTCTTGCCTAGTAGAAGTGTGTTCTGTTCTTAGTATCTTCATCTACATCAACATAGCCTCCACATAGCTCCCAATATGACGAAAGGAGTCTATAGTCCAGCCAAGCAAAGGGATGCCAAAAGCTTTGACCCACCTTTGCCCTGCTCCAGTTTCCATCGATGAAGACCCGTATTCCGGCGACCAACATTCGAGAGATAGCCGTCTGCCGTTCCAGAACCAGTCTCCCACTTTGACTCTAGCATCCTCTTGTTTTGAGGGCAATTCAAATAGGAATTTGTTGTGCACAATCGGGGTGATTCTAAGGCCAGCCGTCACTTTCCACCTTGAGAGGAACCCCTTCTGGATAACTTCTGGGTTGGGGCTTGAATTAAAGGGGTCCTTGAAGTAGCCGAATAGACACTTTACTAAGAAATCTTTTGTTCCACCTGAGGTTCTGTCTTCCACCTGCTGTAAAGGCCATCTCGATATTTCAGCAGCAGCTTTGAAAGGTTTCTTTTGCAAGTCTGAGAATTTCTTGAATTTGTAATTTGATGCTTCCCCGAGAAAGAGTAAGATTTTTCCTGATATGTCTCCCCATCCTTTGTTATGGACCACCTCAGGGATGATAATTGCCTTTTTCCTTTCCCTTACCCAGACCTCAATTCTTAGATACCTACCATGACTGTTGTAGTTTTGGTATACTCTTTAGACGTATGCTTGAATCTTCCTCCCTCATCTTCTGTATAGATTACCATAACCACGCGAGGCTTGCTGCATTTGATCACAGACCCATCTCAAATTATCCTTGCCTATCTGGATTTGGCTTGTGAATCGTCGGCCACGTTCTATCCAGACGAACCATCTGTCAGTTCCTTTGCAATCTTCGACTAGCTCAAAAGATTTGTCACCTGAAATTAAAAAGGATTTCCTCCCCATGGGGACCGGAGAGAGGACTCACCGGGAGGAGGAGATCAGAAAGAGAGATTCTGGTGGCACGGTTCCCAAGTCGAAGCTCATTTTTTTATTCTTTCTTCAAAGTTCTTTAACATGCATTACAAATTCAAAAGAATTATATAAAGTAAAATAAAATATATTCTTTTAATACTTTTATTAAGGGAAAACGTTGGTAATTAAAGCATACTTATATTTATACATTTCGCTTAGAGTTTTTGCTGTTTGCATAGTTCTACGATCCTTGGCCAATAACTCACCTCGCATCCTTGTGATTTCAATGGTAGTTCTTGCTTGCCACATTCACTTGCTATTTGGGAATTTGGGTGATTTTGGGAAGGGCTTGAACCTCGATTCTAGATCATCACTGTTATTTAACTTAGATGTGGGTGGGGTGAGGATCGTCATGGTGGATTGGACATCATGAGTGAATCAAAATTTGGATTTACATTGGATCTTACTCAAATCACCATATCTATCCTCCTGAGGTGGATTTTGGTGAGGATTCTTCCATAGATGTTCAGTTGCATATAGAAAAGGGGTATAACAAACATTAGGACCTAAGTGGTAGAACAAAGAAGGTAAAATCCCACGGAGCAGCCTGTCCAGTGATGCAAAACTGTTGTAAGTGTGAAAGGCATATTTCCATGATGAAAAATGGGTCCAACAAGGATGTTCATATCTTTCCACGTGAAAGAGGAAAGGGGAATAGGCATAATACTGGAAAGTACGGACTCGGGGTTTATCCCTCAATCAAAGACTACTTGAAAGTTACAATAGATTCCACTTTCAGTTAGTAAGCTAAGGATCAGATCATTGTTATTAAGATTTTCAAAACTCTCACCAATTAAGAGGGTTTTGGCTAAGCTTATAAGCTGGTCAAACTGGCTTATAAGCACTTTTTAACTTATCTACGCGTTTGGTAAAATTTAAAGTGCTTATAAGTTAAGTGCTTATAATATAAGTTGGTCTCCTCTAACTTATCAAATTTCAGTTTATAAGCACTTTAGGTTTGACCAAAACATTTACTATTCTATCCCTAAAATACTTCTTTTTAAAACAAAACTCTTCGTATAGTTTTACTCTATCCAAGTTCTTCAATACATATTAAGTACTTGTTTCTTCTCTACAAACATTGCGTGCATTATTTAAAGGTTTTTTCTTAACTTTTGTTAATTTATACTCCACACCTTCTAATTTATGATTGTATACTTATCATAACATAAATTATATATATAAAAAAGATATTTATCTAATCATTTTTATAATTAAATAACATGATGTAGAATCTAAAATTTTGAAGAAAATAACATTTTTAGAGTAAATTGTTATAAGGTCATTTAAGTCATTTTAACATAAAAAGAGCTTATCAGCACTTTTTAATCAAACAATTTCAGCTGCTTATTATTAATTTCAGCACTTTTATCCAAACGCGTAACTGCTTATTCTTTAAATCAGCTTCAGCACTTAAAAGTGTTTTTCAGCACCTACTGCTTATCAGCTACTCTAAATAAGCTAAGCCAAACGGGCTCTAAGTAAGCTTTTTCATTTTTAAGTTCACAAGGTGACTGCATAAATTACTTAATGATTCTCAAAATCATTATGAAACTTTTGGCCTTAATCAGTAATTCCTAAATCCAAAATTTCGTGACAGTGCTAAGTAAGATGCCAGCTTTCTCAAATTTCTCCTTTTCTTTCAAGATATATGAGATGGCAACAACTTCACAGACCTGTGAATTACTCAACAAGTTTTATCATGTGTACGTAACCACTATTATTAACCAAGACACTTAACTGAGAGAAATGGTAATTGCCATCAAAAAGTTTTTGATGAAGTACTGCCAAAAGTTTTACATGTTTAGAAATGTAAATTCCCACATTAGCAACTAAAACAGAAGGAAAAATGACAAATATATAAGCTTACAATCGCACATTTTTAAGTCTGCAAAGACCAACCAATGCTTCTAACAAATCTTCCAATCTCACCATTTCATCATTAATCTACAAGACACAAATAAAGCTACAAATAATGAGAGTTCAGCCCTACTAAGACAATAAGGTAAGTAAGTCGTGCAGAGTATTTGCATAATAAATAACATAGTGTAGATCGAGTGTAGGAAAAGGCTTATCTCAGTTTATTGTAATTTCTTGGAGTTTATGCAAACTTTGCAAAAAGTAGAACATAATGGAAGCAAAAGATTCATGTAGGCAATACTAACTCCGTTGACTGTGTGAAGACGGATCCGAAATAGAATTTCGTCGACTCCGTTAGCTCCGTTGGGTGATTTCGGGGTTAGGAGCGTGTTTGGAATGTGTTTTCAACGTCGGCTGTAGATTTAGGCTTGAATTGGCGAAAGTTAGAATTTCAGCGATTTCGACCGATAGGTGAAATTTTGATATCGGACTCGGAGTGGAATTCCGAAAGCGACAGCAGGTTCGTAATGTCATTTATGACCTATGTGCAAAACTTGAGGTCATTCGGATGAGTTTTGACATGATTCGGCATCGAATGTGGATTTTAGAAATTTCATAAATTCTTAGGCTTGAATCTATGCATATTTGACGATTTTGATGTTATGAGATGTGTTTTTAAGGATCGACCAAGTTTGAATGAAGTATTAGGGTTGGTTGGTAGGTTTGGTTGAGGTCCCGGGGGCCTCGGGTGTATTTCGGATGCTCAACGGGTTAGATTTGGACTTAAGAATGCATCAGATTTTGCTGTTCTGGTTTCCTCTTATGCGTTCGCGTGGGGGTAGTCGCGAAAGCATAGGCATAATGGGCTTCAGGGGTTTTTAGTGCTTCGCGTTCGCGGATGGCAGAGTGCATTCGCGTAGGCATTGCCAGACGCTGCATCGCGAACGCGGGGACCTGATCGCGTTCGCATAGCCTTGAGCTGGGGTCCCAGGGGTTGGGTCGTTACTCTTCGCGTTTGCAGTGTGTTAGAGGCCTGAGGCTCGCGATCGCAGGCCCTCATCCGCGTTCGCATAGGCCATTTCTGGGCGCGTGTTCCTTACTCTTCGCGTTTGCGATTGACCTTCCGCGAACGCATAGAACAAATACCTGGGCAGATTCTTTAAGACCCAAAATCGAGGGTTAAAGCCTATTTTGACCATTTTTTAACTTGAGAGCTCGGGAGGGGCGATTTTTGAAGACTTATGCACCTGGGTAACTTGGGTAAGTGATTTCTACCCAACTTAGATAATTTTCATGATTCCTAACTTAAATCTAGTCCTTAGAAATTCGAATTTGGGTGGAAAATTTGAGAAAAATTGGATGAACTTCAAAGACCAAATTATTGGGTATTGATTGGATTATTGGGTTTTGATTGGATTTTTGACCTCCGATTTGAGAGATTCTTACATGGTTAGACTCGTGAGTGTATGAGTGTTCGGAAAATATAATTTTTACCCGATTCCGAGGCGTGGGCCCGGGGGACTTTTTAGGCGAATTTCCTAATTTCGCGTATTAGCTTCGAACTTATTAGTTATTTCGTTTCCTTGAAGTGATATTTACATTATGCAATCGAATTGATTAGATTTGGGCCACCCGGAGTTGGATACTCGTGGCAAGAGCGTGGTATTGAGTTGATTAGCGCAGTCAAGGTAAGTGGCTTGCCCGGAGAGTTAATTCGGGTCATGACAAGTTAGTATCAGAACTAGGTTCATAGGAGTCACAAGTCACAAGCCGGTTTATTAGAGTCTCACGGATCGGTGCGAAGACGTCCTTATCTATCTTCGAGAGGCTATGTAACTGTTAAGAACAATCATATTCTTTGAAATTCCTTATCGTGCTAGTTACTGTCATCAAAATTTATAAACTCTATTCTATTCTTGCTTACAGATGGTTCGTACTCGTACCGGACGTACTGATGACCAGGCACCCCAGCCCCCAGCCAGAGCCGTCAAAGGCAGGGGCCGGGGCAGAGGACGAGCACGCGGTGCGGCCCGAGCACCGGCTAGAGCAGAGGCAGAGGATCCCCAGCAACCACAGTTTGAGGGACACATGAGGTCCCCACTATTACTCGAGCCATCCAGGAGACATTGGCTCAGTTCTTGAGTGCCTTCAGTACTCTGTCTCAAGCGGGACTACTTCCGATAGCTCCAGCTACATCCCAGGTCTGGGGAGGGATACAGACTCCCGCAACCCGCACATAGAGCAGAGGGTTCATATTGGGCAGGTTCCAGAGTATATTCCTATGCCCCCAGCAGCTCCAGCTCAGCCTGAGGTTAGGGCAGATGTTCCTGAGGCAGAGCAGCTCCGCTTTAGAGGTACAAGAAGTACCACCCACCTGAATTTAGCGGACTAGCTTCGAATGACGCCCTGGCTTTCTTGAGGAGTGTCATCGCACTCTACGCACTATGGGTATTGTGGAGACGAGTGAGGTTTCTTTCACTGCTTTCCAGCTGAGGGGAGCAGCTTATAGTGGTGGCGTGCTTTTGAGCTTAGTAGTCCGGACGAGGCAGCTTCACTTACTTGAGCTCAGTTCTCAGAGATGTTCTTACTTGAGTTTGTCCCTCAGAGCTTCAGGAACGCTTGGCGTGCAGAGTTTGAGCAGCTACGCAAGGGTACCATGATTGTGTCAGAGTATGCAGTCCGTTACAGCGATTTGGCTCGCCATGCACCAGCTTTGGTTGTCACTGTCAGAGAGAGGGTTCGACGCTTTATTGAGGGACTCCACCCCAGTATTCGGACCAGCATGGCCAGAGAGCTGGAGACAGATGTCACTTACCAGCAGGCCGTGAGCATTGCCCGGAGGATTGAGAGTATGTTAGCCCGGGACAGGGAGGAGAGAGAGGCCAAGAGGTCTCGAGAGACTGGTCATTTTTCAGGAGCCTGTGCACCAGCAGCACGCTATGGTAGGGGTTTTGTGAGTCGCCCCATTCATTCAGCTCTTCCAGCAGCCAGTGGTATTCCAGCTAGGGGTGGGCATCGGTCGGTTCAGTTTGGTTTTGAATATTATCGGTTTTGCCTATCGGTTATCGGTTTACAAATATCATAACCCGATAACCAAACCGATACGATATTGGTTATCGGTTATCGGTTAATCGGTTATCGATCACTATCGGTTCGGTTATCAGTTTACCCGATAAGATAAAACAACTAAAATAATTTTGCAATATATAAAACTGTCGAGTTCTCAACTATCTTGAGCCAGAAGTCAAGAAATAGATCAGATTTCTGTTGTCTTTGACAACTTTATGATGCATAAATATAGGATTACAAAGGTGGAATGCAATATGATTGTATTGATAATAAAACATGGAATATGATTCGTATGTTTAACTAGAAGTGAAACAATTCTGAAAAAAGTGGGATAAAATAGTAAGACGACGTTACACAATCAAGTCTTTAAGCTACGGGTTATGTTACGATAATCTATATGAATATTTATCAGAAATTATGAATTGATAATATCATAAATTGGCTAACCCATGTATCAAATAAACAGAAGTTTACTGCTTAGGATTCTTAATTTTCCAAAAAGAGAAACACTTGTTAAAATTATAAGTATTTTATAATTTCAGATTTTTCCAAAAAGAGAGAAACACCTGTCCAACCTGAGGGCGTGATGCGACTGACGAGTGCCGCCGGCCTGAGTCTTGACGGGCTGACTAGTGACTGGTGACTGGTGAGGGCGTGAGCCGTGGTGAGGCGGAGAACTGCTGAGGTTGGGCCGTAGGGGTGCGGCGGAAAATTGAGAAACTGAGAAAGAGAAACTGACTTACTGAGAATTGAGAAAGAATAGGGAAAAGGAATTATGAAACCCTAGTATAGTATGTATATACTTAAGGGTAAATTAGTAAATTAGTTAATTCTTATTGGGTTATCGATTTTCACCCAATAACAGAATTGCAAACCGAGCCCGAACCGATAACCCAATAAAAAAAAAATTACCTGTTACCGAACCGTTAACCCAATACCGATAATCCAATAAATAATTAACAGTTCGGGTTATTGGTTTTACCCGATATATGCCCACCCCTAATTCCAGCTCCTCCTAGACCTCAGGAGCCTTATTATGCACCACCAGTATCTAGTGTGCCTCCTGCTCGAGGTGCTATCACATGCCAGTCCAGCACGCCAGTTTAGAGTCAGCATCAGCCGCCACGTCCTCCGAGGGGTTGTTTTGGGTGTGGTGACCCTCGTCATGTGATCAGAGATTGCCCCAGAGTTAGGAGGGGTACACCACCTCAGACTTATCAGGTTCCACGTCTTCCACCAGGTCTCCCAGCTATTCTTCCAGCCTCAGCTGCTACCCCACCATCTCAGGCAGCTCGAGGTGGAGGTCGGGGAGGTCGAGGTCGCCCTAGAGGGGGAGGCCAGGCCAGGTACTATGCTCTTCCAGCCCGATCCGAGACCATTGCTTCAGATTCAGTCATTACAGGTATTGCCCCCGTCTGCCATAGGGATGCATCGGTATTATTTGACCCAGGCTCTATATATTCACATGTGTCTTCTTATTTTGCTTCATATCTGGGGATATCTCGGGATTCTTTGAGTTCCCCTGTTTATGTCTCTACTCCTGTGGGAGATTCTCTTGTTGTGGACCGCGTATATCGGTCGTGTTTGATTGTTCTCAGCGGTTTTGAGACCAGGGCTGATTTATTATTACTCAGTATGGTAGATTTCGATGTTACTTTGGGCATGGATTGGTTGTCGCCCCATTATGCTATTCTTGATTGTCACGCCAAAACCGTGACGCAGGCTATGCCAGGATTGCCGAGATTAGAGTGGAGAGGTTCCTTAGAGTACACTCCACGCAGGGTCATTTCCTTCCTTAAGGCTCAGCGGATGGTTGAAAAGGGGTGTGATGCGTACTTGGCTTATGTGAGAGATGTTAGTGCTTAGACTCCTACAGTTGAGTCCGTTCCAGTTGTACGGGACTATCCTGATGTATTTCCAGCTGACCTTCCGGGTATGCCGCCCGACAGAGATATTGATTTCGACATTGACTTGTTGCCGGGCACTCAGCCCATTTCCATTCCTCCTTATCGCATGGCTCCTCCTGAGTTGAAGGAGTTGAAGGAGCAGTTACAGGAGTTGCTTGAAAATGGATTCATCAGGCCCAGTGTATCGCCTTGGGGTGCTCCGGTATTGTTTGTGAAGAAAAAGGATGGTTCGATGCGTATGTGTATTGACTACCGGCAGCTGAATAAGGTGACAGTGAAGAACAGGTATCCATTGCCTCGCATTGATGATCTATTTGACCAGTTACAGGGTGCTAGGGTGTTCTCCAAGATTGATCTGCGTTCGGGTTATCATCAGTTAAAGATTCGGGAGCCGGATATCCCGAAGACTGCCTTCAGGACAGATATGGCCACTATGAGTTTCTTGTTATGTCATTTGGGCTGACCAATGCCCCAGCAGTATATTCTCGGTCCCAGGAGGAACATGAGCAGCACTTGAGGACCGTGCTTCAGACATTGAGGGAGAAGAAGTTGTATGCCAAATTTTCTAAGTGTGAATTTTGGCTTGATTCTGTGGCATTCTTAGGCCATGTGGTATCTTCGGATGGGATCAAGGTAGACTCGAAGAAGGTAGAGGCGGTGCAGAGTTGGCCTAGACCGTCTTCAGCTACTGAGATCCGCAGTTTCCTCGATTTGGCTGGGTATGATCGCCGTTTTGTGGAGGGATTTTCATCCATTTCAGCACCCATGACCAGACTGACCTAGAAGGGTGCACCTTTTATATGGACTGAGGAGTGCGAGGAGAGCTTTCAGAAGCTCAAGACAGCCCTGACTACAGCTCCAGTGTTAGTATTACCCACAGGTTCAGGGTCCTATACAGTCTATTGTGATGCTTCGAGGATTGGCATGGGAGCGGTGTTGATGCAGGACGGTAAGGTGATTGCCTACGCGTCCACACAGTTGAAGGTGCATGAGAAAAACTACCTTGTTCATGATCTCGAGTTGGCAGCGATTGTTCACGCCCTGAAGAAATGGCGTCATTATTTATATGGTGTTCCCTTGAGATATTCACGGATCACCGGAGTTTGCAGCACATATTCAGGCAGAAGGATCTTAATTTGCGCCAACGTAGGTGGTTGGAGTTACTCAAGGATTATGACATCGCTATACTATACCACCCGGGGAAGGCCAATGTGGTGGCCGACGCCTTGAGTCGCCGGGCGGAGAGTTTGGGTAGTTTGGCATATCTTCGTGCAGTTGAGAGGGCCTTAGCCTTGGACGTTCAGTCCTTAGCCAGTCAGTTTGTGAGGTTGGACCTTTCGGAGCCTTGTCGGGTGTTTGCTTGTGTGGTTGCTCGATCGTCTCTTTATGACCGCATTCGGGAGCGCCAGTATGATAATCCCAACCTTCTAGCTCTTCAGGATAGAGTTCGGCGGGGTGATGCCAGGGATGTGACCATAGGGGATGATGGTGTGATGAGGATGCAGGGTCGTATTTGTGTGCCTAATGTAGATGAGCTTCGGGAGTTGATTCTTGAGGAGGCCCATAGTTCGCGGTATTCCATCCATCCGAGTACCGCGAAGATGAACCAGGATCTGAGACAGCAATATTGGTGGCGAAGGATGAAGAAGGATATAGTGGAGTTTGTAGCCAAGTGTCTCAACTGTCAGCAAGTCAAATGTGAGCATCAGAGACCAGGAGGGTTACTTCAGCAGATTGAGCTTCCAGAGTGGAAGTGGGAGCGGATCACCATGGACTTTGTGGTCGGACTTCCTCGGACTTTGAGGAAGCATGATGCTATTTGGGTGATTGTGGACCGGCTGACCAAATCAGCCCATTTCATTCCAGTGTTGACTATATATTCATCTGAGAGGTTGGCTGAGATTTATATCAGAGAGATTGTTCGCCTCCACGGTATCCCAGTATCTATCATTTCAGAGAGAGGTACACAGTTCCCTTCACGGTTCTGGAGAGCCGTTCAGCGGGAGTTAGGCACCATAGTGGAGTTGAGTACAGCCTTTCACCCCAGACAGACGGGCAGTCTGAGCGCACGATTCAGATTCTCGAGGATATGCTCTGTGCCTGTGTGATGGGTTTTGGAGGGTCATTGGATCGATACTTGCCTCTTGCGGAGTTTGCTTATAATAACAACTACCAGTCCAGCATTCAGATGGCGCCGTATGAGGCTTTGCATGGTAGGCGGTGCAGGTCTCCAGTGGGATGGTTTGAGCCGGGCGAGGACCGATTATTGGGTACAGACTTGGTTCAGGATGCCCTGGACAAGGTGAAGGTGATTCAGGAGAGACTTCGCACAGCTCAGTCCAAGCAGAAGAGTTATGCGGACCGGAAGGTTCGTGACTTGGCATTTATAGCTGGTGATCGGGTTTTGCTTCGGGTATCACCTATGAAAGGCGTCATGAGGTTCGGGAAGAAGGGTAAGCTGAGTCCGAGGTTCATTGGCCCTTTTGAGGTATTGCAGCAGGTTGGGGAGGTAGCCTATGAGTTGGCCTTACCTCTTAACCTAGCAGGAGTTCATCCGGTATTCCACGTTTCCATGCTCCGTAAGTATCACGGTGATCCGACTCATGTTTTGGATTTCAGCTCAGTCCAGTTGGACAAGGATCTATCATATGTTGAGGAGCTTGTGGTCATATTGGACAGGCAGGTCAGAAAGCTCAGATCGAAGAATATTGCCTCGGTCAAGGTTCAATAGAGGGGTCATACGACAGAGGAGGCGACTTGGGAGGCCGAGCAGGACATGCGGAGTCAGTACCCTCATCTTTTCACAGCTTCAGGTATGTTTCTATACACGTTCGAGGACGAACGATTTTCTTAAAGAAGGGGAGAATGTAACGACCCGGTCAGTCGTTTTGAGAATTAGCGTCCCGATCCCCTAATAACTGTTTCTCCCATGTCTATTCATGTTATTGGAACTCGTCGGAGCGTAAAGTGGTGAAATTCGGAGTAATTTTGGACACATAGTCCTTAGATGTGAATTTTAGCTTCTGAAATCAGGTCGTAGCTAGAACTGTGTGAAGACGGATCCGAAATGGAATTCCGTCGACTCCGTTAGCTCCGTTGGGTAATTTCGGGGTTAGGAGCGTGTTCGGAATGTGTTTTCAACGTCGGCTGTAGATTTAGGCTTGAATTGGCGAAAGTTAGAATTTCAACGATTTCGACCGATAGGTAAAACTTTGATATCAGACTCGGAATGGAATTCCGAAAGCGACAGCAGGTCCGTAATGTCATTTATGACCTGTGTGCAAAATTTGAGGTCATTCGGATGAGTTTTGACGTGATTCGGCATCGATTGTGGATTTTAGAAATTTCATAAGTTCTTAGGCTTGAATCTATGCATATTTGACGATTTTGATGTTATGAGATGTGTTTTTAAGGCTCGACCAAGTTTGAATGAAGTATTAGGGTTGGTTGGTAGGTTTGGTTGAGGTCCCGGGGGCCTCGGGTGTATTTCGGACTCAACGGGTTAGATTTGGACTTAAGAATGCATCAGATTTTGTTGTTCTGATTTCCTGTTATGCGTTCGCGTGGGGGTAGTCGCGAACGCATAGGCATAATGGGCTTCAGGGGTTTTTAGTGCTTCGCGTTCGCGGATGGTAGAGTGCGTTCGCGTAGGCATTGCCAGCGCTGCATCGCGAACACGGGGGCCTGATCGCGTCCGCATAGCCTTGAGCTGGGGTCCCAGGGGTTGGGTCGTTACTCTTCGCGTTCGCAGGTCTTGGACCGCGTTCGCAGTGTGTTAGAGGCCTGAGGCTCGCGATCGCAGGCCCTCATCCGCGTTCGCATAGGCCATTTCTGGGCGTGTTCCTTACTCTTGGCGTTCGCGATTGACCTTCCGCGAACGCATAGAACAAATACCTGGGCAGATTCTTTAAGACCAAAATCGAGGGTTAAAGCCTATTTTGACCATTTTTTAACTTGAGAGCTCGGGAGGGGCGATTTTTGAAGACTTTTGCACCTGGGTAACTTGGGTAAGTGATTTCTACCCAACTTAGATCAATTTCCATGATTCCTAACTTAAATCTAGTCCTTAAAAATTCGAATTTGGGTGGAAAGTTTGAGAAAAATTGGATGAACTTCATAGACCAAATTATTGGGTTTTGATTGGGTTTTTGACCTCAGATTTGAGAGATTCTTACATGGTTAGACTCGTGAGTGAATGAGTTTTCGGAAAATATAATTTTTACCCGATTCCGAGACGTGCGCCCGGGGACTTTTTGGGCGAATTTCCAAATTTCGCGTATTAGCTTCGAACTTATTAGTTATTTCGTTTCCTTGAAGTGATATTTACATTATGCAATCGAATTGATTAGATTTGGGCCACCCGGAGTTGGATACTCGTGGCAAGAGCGTGGTATTGAGCTGATTAGTGCAGTCAAGGTAAGTGATTTGCCTAACTTTCTGTTGGGGACTTCCCCTTAGGCATTTTTATACTGATTTCGTTATGTGGACGCCGTGTACGTGAGGTGACGAGTGCGTACACGGGTCATTGTTGCTAAAATTTCATTTTTCCTTCCATGACATAACTCATTTTCATTCCTATAATACTGCTTCATGTTATAACTGAGTAGTTAGCGTAGGAATAAGCATGTCTACCTGTCCTTACTTGAATTCCTCTTATTTGCTACTAATTGCACCATGCTTAGGTAGCTTATTCTTGCCTGTTGTTTTCTTCAACTGTTTAATTAAACCGTATCCGATGGACTTCTGCATTACATATTTAAATTGAGACTACGGACCGAGATCCAGGAGCTTTCCCCCTGTACTGCATTGCATATTTAAATTGGGACTACGGACCGAGATCCGGGAGCTTTCGCCCTGTACTGCATAGCATATTTAAATTGGGACTACGGACAGAGACCCGGGAGCTTTCCCCTTGTACTACATTGCATATTTACTGTTGAGATATATGTTGTGCTGAGCAGAGAGCTATCTTTCTTTCATTATTCCTTTCTGTTTACGTTAATTCTGGTTATTATTGCTTATTTATATTTCACTGCTTAAACTTATAACTGACTTATTTTAAAACTCAATAGAGCCTCAACCTGACCTCGTCACTACTTAACTGGGGTTAGGCTTGACACTTACTAGTACCGAATGTGGAGTACTCACGCCCTTTCCTGCGCATGTTTTCCCCATGTGCAGATCCAGGTACCGGCACACAGTACTGTGGCTAGGCGCATCTTAGCAGCTGCTCAGGAGACCACGAGGTAATTCTGCCGCGTCCGCAGAATCTCACGAGTCCCCTTCCTACTCTATTATAGACATAGGAGATATAGATACATATATACATCTTCCCCATTCCTTTGTACAGAGCTATTGTGGTACGGAGCTTGTGATTTGTGACATTCCGGGTTTTGGGAAAGTAAAAGTTGTAGATGCCGAGCGGCTAAATTTTATAGTATTACTACTTCTTTACTGTTTCTGTTATTACTCTGTCTTATTTTCTGCAAATTTAGGCTTACCTAGTCGTAGAGACTAGGTGCAGTCACGAGACCGTTCGGAGGGTTAATTCGGGTCGTGACAACTGGTGAATATGACTTGACAGCTCATCCAGGTCCAATTTACTGAACTTCATATTTCAAATGTAAATGTTTTAACCCATTTAGTCATTTATATTTTAGCTTTATTATATTAGAGAAACACTTACAGAAAGCATTCTTAATAATTACTACTATATTAAAAACACTTGCTAGCTAATGAAGTGGTTGATTCGAGAAGAAAGTGAGGGAACCTAGGATTTGTGCAAATTGAATCTTGAGAAGGCTTATGATCATGTTAATTAGGAGTTCCTTGATTTCATTATGTTGAAGATGGGATTTGGTGCAAGATGGCGGAATGGATCAAGGTTTGCATATCAAGTTATCAACCGCCAGATTTTTTGTCCTTGTGAGTGGCAATTTATGCGGTTTCTTCAGTAGCTCAAGAGGAACGAGACAAGGCAACCCGCTATCTCCTATGTTGTTAATTTAGTGATGGAAGCGTTGAGTAGGATGAGTGGTGACCGGGGATTACTTAAGGGGATTTTTCGCAGTGATTGGTGGACAAGGTACTGTGAGGGTGTCTCATCTTTTGTTGCAGCTAAAACTTTAGTGTTTTGTGATGCTGACAACACCCAATTGTCTTACTTTAGTCAAGTGTTGACATGTGTGAGAATGCACGGGAGAAAAATCTATTTTATTAACAATGATATAGCGAGCCCTATATATAATAAATACACATTTTACTCCTACTACATATGGGACTAGGACATGTTATACTTTTACTACTTATAAGACTAGGACATGTTCTACTCCTACCACATATGGGACTAGGACTATTTACACAGAACTATCTAACAACATGGTTGCCTAAAGGTCAACCTCAGAAAATTCGAGATTATCCGTGTCGGCAAGATGGAGAATATAGAGGCTCTAGCACAAGTGATGAATTTGCAAGATTGCGGCTCTTCCTACAACTTATATGGGTCTACCGCTAGGAGCATCTAATAATGACCAAGCATCTTGGAAATCGGTGACAGAGAGGGTAGAAAAGAGGCTCGCAGATCGGCAAAAGAGGTACTTATCCAAAAGGGGGAAAGGAATGTTAATTAAGAGTACAATATCAAGCACTCCCACATGTTTCATGTCTTTGCTACATGCTCCAATTAGCGTTACAGGGAAGTTGGAAAAACTTCAAGGGGATTCTCTATGGGATGGTCCAAGCGGGGAGAGGAAGTTTCACTTAGGTTAATTAGGAGACTGTCAACAACAACAATAACGACAAACCCAGTCTAATCCCACAAGTGGGGTCTGGGGAGGGTAGAGTGTCGCATACCTTACTACCTACTACCTAGTGAAGATACAAAGACTGTTTTCGATAGATTCTCGGCTCTAAGACAGAAGGAAAAAAAATGGTATAATAAGCGGTAACAACAACAAGATAAGATGATAAGATAACTGAAACTAATGAAACAACATGTAATAACAAATTTCTAAGAATAGGAAAACAAAAATAATACCAATACTACTGGTATGGTAAAAAGCTATGCTCAGTTACTTACTACCCTTCTACCTTAATTCTTGACCTCCACACTCTCCAATTCAGGGTCATGTCCTCGATGAGCTGAAGTTGCGTCATATCCTGCCTAATCACCTCTCCCCAATACGTATTTGGCCTACCTCTACCTCTCCTCAGGCCCATCATGGCCAATCTCTCACACCTTCTCACCGGGGCATCTGCACATCTCCTTTTCCATCTCAGCCCCTTTTCCCGCATCTTGTCCACCACGGATGCCACTCTCACCTTGTCCCGAATATCTTCATTCTTAATCTTGTCTCTCCTGGTATGACACACACCCATCTAAACATTCTTTTCTTTGCTACTCACATCTTCAAGAAGTGGGAGTTTTTGACTGGCCAATACTCCGCCCCATATAACATAGTCGGTCTAATCACCACTCTGTAGAACTTACCTTTAAGTCTAGGCGTCACATTCTTGTCACACAAAACACCAGATGCTTGCCTCCATTATCCATTCCGCACCAATACGATGTGTGTCATCGTCATCAATCTCCCTAATACCTTGGATTACTGACACCAGATACTTGAAACTTCCTCTCGTTGGGATGACTTATGTGTCAAGCCCCACGTTCATGTCTGCTACATAGGTCACGTCGCCAATTGGGAACTCTCACTACACCAAAATGTTGTGGTGGGCTTGGGATAAAAGATTTAAGAGTTTTTAACAAGGCGTTACTAGGAAAGTGGCTATACAGATCTGGAGTAGAGGTGGATGCTCTTAGGAGGGGGTGATTGCAGAGAAGTATGGGGTTTTAGAAGGGGGTGGACAAAAGATGTCTCACTCCCTGCGACTATGGACTATAGGAATATATTAAAGGGGTGGGAAGAGTTAGCTGGGAACATTTCATTCAGGGTGGGCAACGGGAGTTAGATAACATTTTTGGGACATTGGTGGTGACTGGTGCAGAAATTACACATCCAAAATCACATGGCCGAACATGCATAGTATTTCATGTCAAAAGAAGATGCAAGTTCAACAACTATTGAGCCTACAATGGAGAGAAGTGCAGTGGGACTTGAGGTTTAGGAGGAACTTGCAAGATTGGGAGGTGAAAGATTTGTTTTTGCTTGATTTGCTTCATAGTAAAAAACTTTCAGAAGGTAGTCACGATGTATGGAGATAAGGGAAAGGGGAAACGACATCTTCTCTGTTAAGTCCTATTACGAGAAGCTTCAATTTAGGAAGGAGCTAGCATTTCCATATAATTCACTATGGATCACTAAGATACCAAAAAAAAGTATTTATTTGACTAACTATGAGAGGGAAGATTTTGAGGGAAGAGGAAGATTACTTATAATAATTGGTGCTTCATGTGTAAATGAATCATGGGAAGACATGAATCACCTCCTCTTACATTGTCGGTTAGCGTCTTATATTGTGGTGGGAAATTCTGAGGTGGTTTGGACTTCATTGGGTATTGTCATGCACTCTAAAGAAACTATGCATGTATAGTTACGCTTTCAGCAGACGGAAGAAAAGACATAGTGCATGGATGTCACTCCTCTAGCACTCAAGTGGATTGAATGGAGAAAGAGAAATAGGAACGCTTTTGATGGTGATAAAATCCATGTTAGCATCCTTAACAAGGAGGATTTCCAAATCAACATCATGGCGTTGGAGATTTTTAAAAGATCAAGCTAGAAGATTGGTGGCTACATTTGTAATTAAGGATATTTTGGCTAGCTTTGTTATTTAACCCTACTTAATTTTCTCACTAGCTTCAGGGTACAGTCAAACCTCTCTATAACAGCCTTGTTTGTTCCGAATATTTTTGGATGTTATAGCGAAGTGCTATTATAGAGAACATATATTATAACATAACATGAAAATGGTTCAGGAAAAGTTTGGCTTTTATAGTGAAGTGTTGTTATATATGGATGTTGTTATAGAAAGGTCTGACTGTATTTGGGTCATTGTTAGCTCAAATACCAACCTAGTATAAATAACTTCTTATTTCCATTTTTAGGGTAGATTGCTTTAGATGAATTGAGAGATTATTCACTTTGAGGGTTGAACTCTCTTTATGTTAGGTTTAGTTTAGTGTTAGGGTTGTACCTTGTATCTCTCTTTGAACCTCGCTTGGATGGATCTGATTGTGTGGATCCACGTATGAGTTCATGTCTCTTCTTCCATGCATTGATTCTACTGATTAAATATTATTTTAATTGTTAGACTATCCCTTCTTTATTCTAAATCTCTCCCCCTCCCTTTCTAATTTTGGATCTATTTGCTATCTTTTCTTGATTGTTATTTGTTTATCAATTTCTTGCTTCCACGTATATTAGTTCGTATCATTAGTTCGTATCAGATGAAGTAGAAAAAGATCTAGAACACTTGAGGAGTAGCCTCTTTCCATGATTTCTGTTTGGGGCACCACAAAGTTCCTATATGTAAAGATTGAAAGTCATTTGTAATCATGTCTTTTTATAAGGTTTTCTACTTTTTGGTATACTTCTTGTACACAAGCATAGTTTTTGCCCTTCTATAAATGAAATTTATTACTTTGTAAAAAAGGTCATACGATCAAAAGTAATGCAAACTAAACATTATGTTGTAATCTTTAATATACACTAATTTATATTTTTAACAAGTTTCAACTTAAGTTCAATTTTGTCAAGAAACCCTTTATTAGTTTTGACTCCTACACACAACCCAACATATAGTATCATTTAATTGCATTTCTTAAGAGTTCAATTGCCTTTAATTTAGATAAATGCATGACTAAAGCAAGTGTCAAAAGTATAGAATATGAGGTGAAGAGTTCAAGCAAATGAAAATAAGAAAAATCAAAATTCCTTACATAACTTCCTTTTTCCTGGTTGAGTGGAAAATAAACAGTAACTGAGTAACAGAGATAAGGAATACCAATTCATACAAAAACAATCTGAGACATTGAGACAGATCTATCGTTTGGTTAATGATTGTTAGCATGCACGCAAGCAAAAATAATCAGAAAGCAGGAACCTGAAGGTGAAGTACAGTCAAAGTGAAAAGAGATATCACTTAATGCATATACCTTGGTCAGTATAGAGAAAAGATGAGACACTTTTGCACTCTCACCAGAATGAGTGTACTGCAGATTATCCTTTAAAGAAATATTTGACTCCAAACTTGTCCTTAAGGGAAAACTCATGTTCAGGTATCCAGAAAGGACACGGAAATCAACTTCAGATGTTGCATACAATTTCGAAACGAGAAGCCTTCCTAATCTTTGGCCACTAGACAAGTTCCATACATCCAACAACTTGTTTCTACGGCAAAAAGTAGCAGATAAATCGCTTTCCGCTGATAAGCTGATAGATTCATCATGTTTTTCAGTCTGGATCCCAACATCTTTAGAGGATATTGTACCTATGATTCAACAGGCAATGATGAATGGTTGAGTTTTAAGAACAGGAAGGAACTAATTTTCAGGAACCATAACCAATGATTGATTTTGTTTCCACATCCTAATTTGAACTAACCGACTTTTGTGCTGGAGCTAACATGATCATTCATAGAGCGTGCCTTTTGGCATTCTAAGGATTTTCTTTGATCTTGTTGGATGTTGACACCCGAATCTGTATTTCTGCAAACATAGAGAAGACCATAATTTTACTGGCCAGTCTTTGTCATAGTGGTTGAGGGAGTTTACTCCACAACACTAGGTCAAGAGTTCAAGGCTAGTAGGAAACGGAGCAAAAGAGAAGACCATAATTTTAAAATGAGATTAATCCCATTCACAGTGCAAAGAATCATAACAGTTAGAAAATATTCTCATTCCAGAAAAACATAGATGCAAAAAGCCAAATGTCAATGGATAAGGAAATTAGCAAACAATTACAACTCAAAAGAAGGCATATCAGTAAAGACAATAACATCTTCAATGTTATGACGTCTTCAACTTTTACACACAGCAAGAAGCAAACTTCACTGAAACTCTTCTCTTTTCCTTTTACAGTCTAACTGAGAAGTTAAAAATTTCACCAAAAAGCATGAGAAAAAGCATGATGTTGCATCACAGAGTTCCCTGAACACGCAATATATGCATTTTTTCCCCCAAAATTTTCAAAAGGACCAGTATAGTTGCAAAAGGTTTGGCACTCAAATTGTCAACAAGCAGTAGGTCGTACACATGTGAACATGGTTTGTTAAAAAAGAAAGAATCTTTGTACTTTGATCAAAAAATTCTCAGAGAAAAATGTGACTGACTCAGATAAATAAATTTTATATCTTTTCTTCCAAAACATTTGTAAAAGAAATTTATAAATTTATGTATTCTGTTCTTCAAGATATATTGTACCCTTAATGTGTACATTTCTTATATATTTGCTCTTAACATATTTTTTATTACATTAAAATTTTAAGATATTATGTAAATTTCTGCCCTCTGAAATACATCCATGCATTATACTTCTTTGGCACGTACCCCGTCAAATGTGGTAAAGAGATTGGAATAGTGTCAAAACGATAAGAGGTTGTTTGCAGGATGAAAAGGGGAGAGGAAATAACAAATTTTCCTTTTACAAAGCTAAAAAAGTTATTAAAAGTAACTTCTTTTTTAGTCTGAATTCACCTCCATTTAGGTACTATGGCAGTAGTACAGATTAACTAGCTATTGTCTAAGTAACATAGAAACAAAAAAGTTAACATAACTTGCAATGAAAATTAGACTAAAAGGATAGTTTTAAGCAATAGTATTATGAAAAATATAGGCTAAGAAGAACTTGTAAGATTTTTCATGTAATTTCATAGAAAGGGAATCTTGTTAACTCAAGTAATAAAAAATATGTCTACTTCTTGCTTGTCAGATCAGACTATCACCTTATTATCTTTATGTGGTACACACATTAACCTCGAAGAATTATGGTCAGCTTTTCATTATGTGTCAGATACAGGTTTGCTCTAGAAGAAGAAGCACCGCATTCAAATTTTGCAACTAACTGTCAAACACAAATTCTACTAAGCACTTACATGTCCACACTCTTCGAAAGAGCAAGCTTGTGCTCCTTCTCTTTCTTCTCTTTCTTCTCTTTTTCCTTTCTTAACTCAATGCACTCTTGCTCCTGAAGTGGTGCAAAAGATCATTACCTACCGGGAATTTTCATCAGAAATGTATTTGAACACAACTTAAATCATAAACCCACCCCACATATGGCTTACCAGAAAATTCCACTGTTTAGAAACTCGATCGAGCTCCTTCTGCAATTAAAAAAAACAGAATAGCAACAAGACATTTAGCAAAATGACTACAGAACCAATCTATTCAAAGAACATTATAGAATACAAAAATGGACTGGCGAAAGAACATATTATAGTATTATGATATTATTATCTAACCTTCAAATTGTCAATTTCTTCTTCTCTAGCAGTGTGGGACCCGCGAGGAGCGATAGTGACTCGGCCAGCGGCAGCGGAGAAAGTGTCGACATCGGAGGACTGATTGAAAACCTTGGAGAACTCTGGAACTCTCTGAGACAACTCTCGGGGAGGCGAATAGCTGATGTCGGCGAATACCGCCGTGTGCGGTTGCGGACCTAGCGGTTGTGGTTTCGGCGGTGGAGGAGGAGGAGGAGGAGGTGGAGGTGGAGGTGGAAAATGTTGCCGAGTGGCGACGGATAAGGCAAGCTCTTCGGCTTGGACGAGCTTGTCGATCAAATCTGCGTCCCATTCATCGTCGAAACCCTCATTCGCCATTGTTTTCTGCTTCCAACTCAAAAGGTTTCTACTTTTTGACGGTTTATATTTTTCTTTTCTCTGGACTTCTACTTGATTTCTTAGTTTCGCGCGCTTCCCCCCTTTTGTCAGGGTATTATTCGACGAGAGGCAGTAAATTTGAGTGATATGCTAAAATGCTCCTTATATTTGTCGGCAGTTTCGTTTTTCACCCAAACGCTTCAGTTCCGTTTTTCAACTATCCATTAGTTCTATTATTTGGTGGGGGTAAGTTTTGCTTGGCAATGGGGTAACATTCTACTTCGCTTTTACTACTAAGATTTCATTTGATTGGTCAGCTAAAGAAAAATAATTCTCGTATAAGGTTTTGTATAACTAATATAATGTTTCATTTGTAATATTAAAATTATGTACAATTAAGTCAGAATTTGATTTTTTTGGTATAGAACTTTATACAATTAATGCAATACTTGATTTTCGAATTACCAAAAAAATTGTTGACTTTTTTATATCGGCGTTAATTAATAATACTGATATAATTACTCATAGGAATTACATGAATGTACCATATTTTGCAATACTTCACGGCACTCTAGAGATAGAATGTTATTTAACCTTCTTCTTTTTTGCCATTAAAAAGTGACCAATAACATGCAACATATAAATTATCTAGGGAAATATTTTTTCTCGATTGTTGGACGTCGTTGAAATAATATTGTTTACCCTAAATTTTGGATAACAATTAAATTTGTATTGTGGTTTTAAGGATATGTGATTTCGTCCGATACCAATGATAAACGAGAAAATGAATGGGTAAATTAGACTGTAAAATGAACCTAACCAGTATATAAGATAAGCCTCGACCTCGAACCAAAGTAACCTCGAGGGGATGTAGTATGAACATTGAAAAATAAAAGCAATTCAGATAAACAGTAAGTAAAGTAGCAAGCAAGAAAGAAATGATTGTATATATTTTTCTGAGTGAGCAATGATGATTACAAATGAATGGAATTCCTCTTTATATAATAGAGGAGTCTTAATTAAGGTACACTTCTAATTATAGTAGGAAATCATATTAACGGCTGATTAACTGCCATAGATTGATCCGTTCCGAGATAACAGCTTATCTTAGAATAAAATGATAAGTAACGACTTGAGCCTCGATTTTCTCATGACCTCGATAAACAGTGATGCCATCACCGTGACGTAAGCGATAGGGTGACTGAAACGTCCCGTCGGTACAGTTCTCCAAATCATAAATGCGCGTCAGTGGGCGGTCGGCCACTAGCGTCGTCGAACCGTCACCATAGTTCTATGAATATGGACTCCTTTGTTGAATCAAAACTTTTACTTCCATTCTCATCAAATCCTTCTAAGTTTTAAACTCTCTCCATCTCTCCTCTTTCATCACTCGTTGAGTCAGCCCTGTTAGTTTCAAAACACCAAGTTTCACCTCTTTTCGCCTCTTTCTACTTGAATCAATGGTGAAAACCTCCAAAAACGTACCACAAAAGGAGAAAGCTTCCTCCTCTTCTTCCCGGGCAGCCGGTGACAAAACGTCGGTGGAACCGCTCCCTCATGAGTATGTTCATGGCCCATGTGTCTTAAAATCCGACTTCAAAGTCGAGAACCCTCCATCGGTCCCTGGCCGATTGCGAGCACGTGTAGAGATATATCTGCTCGATAACAACGGGATATCTCGAGGATGTGAAGAGGGATGGTAACTGGGGGGCCGAAGTCGTGGTACAGATCCCCGCCCCTGAAAAGAGTATTACCACCCATGTGGAGGGGTTTCTAAGTGTTACTTACCCATTCACGTTGGGTCCTCTCGACCTAGTGATCATAGACTTTTACAAGAGGTGCCTGGTCACCCTCGACCAAGTTCACCCCTCTTTCTGGCATATCGTGATCATGCTCAAATTCTTTTCTAACAAGATCGAGGGGTTGTCGTTCACCCTCATCCATATCATGCGATTATATCGACCCCGACTCTTTCGAGGGTTGATCAAGCTCCAGCGCTGAGCAACCAAGGCTTTGTTCTCGAGCGTGGATGAGGACAAGGACCGGGGTTCGATGAGTCGGTTTGTACAGGTGAGGACCTGTGACCTAACTCCAAAGGAAAAACTGTCATTCCCCGAGAAGTGGAACCACGAGCGTAAGTAACATCTTATCCATTAGTCGTCGTATTCCCATTTTTTGCTTTATGTAATGTTTTTGTTTGTCATGCAGCGATTGCCTGGATGCCTCGAGCGGTTCCTGACCTCAAGGACTGGGTTCAGAAATTGGCCTCGACTTCCTCCTATGCCGAGCGCTGCTGGCGTGACTTGGCAAAGGGCAAATGGGAGGCAAAGAATCACGGCGAGTGTTTCTTCCTTATTTCTGAGGTACTACTCATACTCTTTTTTCTCACCAAGTTTATTTTTGTGCAGGCTTGAACAAGGACGCAATATTGAGGCCCCTGAGCGGCGAGGAAGAGGCCAAGTCCCCGGTTCCGAAATCGTGGAAAGATAAGAAAAGGAAGGGGGTCTCGTTATCAGAGGCCCAAAACCAAAACTCGAAGGACCAAATGGAAGGCCATTGCTCTCACTATGGACTCGGTCCAAAGTTTGAGAGAAGAAGAAGGTGATGCCTCGGTGTTGGTGGCTCGACACATGAAGATTGTCGAGGCCGCCAAACCTTCAAAATCGGAGGTGGTTGCTGAGATCAAGCCTCGTGATGAGGTTGCTTACAAGAAACGTTCGGGTGAGGACCCTGAATCGCATGAGATCGAGATTGTCCCTCGACCATCCACAAACATACCGGAGGGGTCCGGTTCTAAGACCTCGAGAGCCGATCAGAACGCCCCAAGTGACTCGCTCGGGGCAATGACAATAGGTAATTCGCCTTCTCTGTCGGCTTACTCCGAGGAAGCGAAAGAGAGGCTCGGGCCATGAGGACCCCCGACATAGGCGGAGTCCCTAGTGAAGAGGATCTCTTTCAGGATTTCTTTACTGTGGTCGATGATGCCTCTAGACTTTTTGAAGAGGCGAACCGTCTTCTATCTTGGGTAAGTATTAACTGTTTTAGTTATTTTCCCTTTCCTTCCTTCGGTTTAACTTATTTTCTTCCTATATAGGCTTTTTCCAAGACTTGGGCCGATCTGAGCTAGTGTGAGGCCGAGATCCAGAAGACTTTGGAGGAGAGAAATGCTCTCAAGCTCCTTTGTGGGAAAATGGATGAAGAGCTCAGAGACCTTCGAGCAGATTCGGCCAAGGCACGTGAGGAGGAGGCCGAGTTGAACGAGTAGGTAAATGTCCTTTTGAAAAAATACGGACTTGATATAAGGGTGGAGGCTAACATTTCGATGTCTCAGTTGCAGCAAAAGGTTGAGAAGATCAAGTTGTTCCGGGGGAAAATCAATCAAATAAAAGTTGACTGCCATCAGTGGAAAGAAGGCATGGACCGTCTTGCTGCGGAGAAGGAGGATGCTTTGGCCCAACTGTCATCGACTGAAGTTTAGCTGTAATCGACCGAAGTTCAAAAGGAGAAGAGCTTGGCTCATGCCAAAAGGATTGAGGAGCTCGAGGCCGAGCTTGCTAAGGCCCAAGCTGAGGCCGAAAAGGCGAAGACTATGGCCGATAAATCGGTAGCCATGTATCTTACTGACGCCGAGGCCGCCCAAGCACACCTAAGGGAGGCCCTTAACTGAGTAAAGTGGACTGCCGACCTTGCCAAGCACCAATCTCGAAGGGATACCCTCCAGGAAATCCATGCTCGAGGTTTTGACCTTTTTGAGGAAATAGCACATGCAAAGGTGCTTGAAGTTGATGCCAGGCTGCTTGCCTCCTCCGATGATGAAGACAGCCAAGGCGGGTCCGATAATGGTGAGGGGCCCGAAGAAGCTGTCCCCGAGGAAGAAGTCAACCCGGAGCTTAGTTAGGATTTTATTTTTCCTTTTTTTTTTTTCTTGTAAGACCTTTGTTGGTCTTTTGTACATATTTTTGTTCAAACTTATATATAAAGAAATTTTCTCTTTGAATTCCTTTTCAAATTTTGTCTTCAAGCTTGCTTTGTGCCTTGTAAAATTTAGCATACTTTTATGCCTTGAACAATATGTTTGAGACTTTTATTTTGGGTTACTTGATCGAAGCCATAATAATACTTCTTTTATAGTCAAGTTCGAGTAAAATTTGAACCTGAGGCAATAGAACCCTTAGGTTTGTATAATAATGGATCCTCGATCTGTAGTCGAGTAGGTTTTATTAGAACTCGATATAGTGGAACCCTTAGGTTCGAATCGAGTGAGAACATGTTCTTGAACTCAAAGTGTGTTGTCCCTTAGGCTCTTTGAATCAGGCCAATATGGCCGTGAAATAATGGCTTTTTCCCCTCTTTTGGCTTAAAGACTTTGTAAAATTTTGTTATGCCTTAGCATGTATTTTTTTTGCCCATTGGGTGTTTTGAGGGTTTGATATTGATCCAAACCCCTTTACTTTTTGTGCCTTTGCACAAATTTGTAGTTGAACAATTTGATACCTCTTAAGTTTTTTCGAGGGCTGATATTATCGAAGGCCTTTTTAAATCAATTTTTAAAGAATTCGAAGGCATGTTTTTACTGCGGGATTCGTACGTCTCGAAGCGTTAATTTGACGGTAGCCTTTGGGTATGCCTCTTGGGCTTATTTCCTGATAGCACTTCGAACCCCGAGAATGATAGTCTTGGCCTATAAATCGAGGGATGCCTCTATGAGGTCTTATGGTTTCGAGTTTAGATAATTCGAACATGTTGCTTTTCGACGGCAGTCCCCGAGCAGGGGGTCGATCATTCGAGGGGTAATTGTACTTCGGCCCTTGAGCCATTTTTCATAGAAAATCATAAGTATGGAACTTGTAAAGTAGAAATTTTTTGTTGAAGCACCAAATATTTGATAAGGAAAAGTACTTCTTTGAATAGTTCATACATGTGTACATGTTTTTCCATTGGGTCTCGACTAATCTATATGGACACGGTTCATTCGACCGTTTGGACCATTACAAAGTTTTCCTATCGAGGCCCTTCTGACATGAAGTATTTTTCCTTGAATATAAATCATCCGAGGGTGATGCCCCCCAGTATTCGAGGTTGAGCGTAAGGAGACCTCGGATACTCTAAGTAAGCACAAATGATGGTTGCCTTGTTAAATACCTTACCGGAAAAACCCATTTGGGATAGAAAACGTGTCACGCCCCAAAACCGAGAGGCGCGACCGGCGCCTAACCGAGTGACCCGGTCAAGCAAGCCTGATTAGCCTTTCCTACGCGACTCGTTTTTCCCGGTGTTTATAGCATACATTATTTTCATTAGTTAGCAAGAGATAAATCAAAAGCATATATTTATAACATTAAGTCCATTTTCCTCTTTCACCGTTACCAACATTAGATCTTCCAAAACATACATGCTAATTACAATATTCACGATATGGAATCACGATTACGATTAAATCCAACAACTACCCAAAATCTATATACATAACCCACATAAGTGTCTACAGAGCCTCTAAGAGTTCTGAGAAATATACATTGACCTGCCGGCGACAAGGCCCCGGCTATACCTCAAAAGGGACAACATATTCAAAAGAAATCAACATGTAACTACACATGGCCCCGGGAGGAAATGGGCTCACCAGAACTGCTGAAGGGAGGAAGAGAAGCACCACTATCGACGATCGGTGCTACCTGCTACAGAACCACCTACATCCATTTAAAAGATGTAGTGTCCCCGGCAAAAGGGACGCTAGTACCATTGAATAATACTAGTATGTATGAACAAACTTACTCTAGATAGGATAAACATCAACGGGCAATGATACAAAATAGAGACATCATATATCAATTCACCGAAGTAGGGGAAAACATAAATAAGAGTCACCATGTTTCTTAACCCATTTTTCCATCTTTTGGTTAATGATCTTTTAAGTTCAAGTGTTATTATTATTATTATTATTGAACCACCGTGTTGTTGTCACATGGAGTCCGGTCTCGGCCCGACCGACTAAGCCATCCTAGATGAGGCCCTCAACAACATCATAACTTATATCATCATTGTGGCATGTTCACACGGAGTCCGGTATCTCACCGGCGGAATCAACATCACATCTCAATTTCATGTCTCCACGTGTATGGCATGGAGTCCGATACCGGCCCGATCGAATAGGCCATCTCACCCTAGGACATTCCTCGTCATTTCTTTGATCTTTTAGTTCACTTTTATCATCCTCCATCTTTTGATTCACATCTCATATCATTTCACTCTTTTGATTCATATTCATATCATTTCAATCCTTTGGTTCATATTTCACATCAATTCAATCCTTTGACATCTACCACAACCATCACATAAGAGGATTTGCACACATAGTAAGAGAAATAACATAATGATCACAATTCATACACTCAAATAGCATAACGATATGGTAGTAACATAGAACGGCATAGAAGTAAGAATTTCCCAACTTGACACATAAGGCACATAAATTCCATAGAGAATCAAACAATAGAATCATGCCCGGAAAGTGAACACCAATAGGTTTATCCTATGAAGATTAGAGTTAGCCATACATACCTCGATTTGGGATTTTTCCTTAGATTTCTACCACAATTCACCGGACCTTCTAGCACCTTCAATCTAGTTCACAATGTGGCATATTTGAACTTAGAATTAGGAATAATGATCATGTCTTGAACTCACTTGAGAGTTTTATCAAACACTAGGTGTTCCTTTAGGTTAAATGGCCTCTTTTTGGTGAAAGATTACTCTAACCCATTTCCCTTCACTAGATTATGACTAGTTGGTTACATGTATGCAAGAGTTTTACCCCCATATTCATGAACTCACCTAACCATGCTTCGTTTTAACAAAAATCTAGAAATTAAGGTTGGTGGGGTAGAAGCTTACCTCTTGTGGTGAAGAAAATGGTGTCCTACTCGATCAATTCTAGGCCTGAGTAGTGGTGGTGGATCAAATTGATGAAGTTGGGACTCTCTCTCACTAGAACCCACTCTCTCCTCTCTCTATTTTATCAGAAAATAGTAAAAATTATGAGGGATGGGTGTTATATTAGGCTGGGGGTCGGGTTTTAAAAATTAGGAATTAGAAGCCCCGATGCAGGTTTGCGGTTTGGAATGCGATCGCATTCCGGTTATGCGGTCCGCAAACCTGCCGCATTATTGGCCTTCAGCTAGGCCACAAAGAAAAGGAATCTGCCTAGGTATGTGGCAACTATGCGGTCCACATACCTGTTATGTGATCGCATAGTGCGCCGCATAACTCCCTCCGCAAAAACTCAGGTGCAATTACGCGATAACTATGTAGCCCGCATACATGATATGCGATCGCATTTTGGGCCGCATAGCTGTCCTCAAAATGGACAGGAATCTGTCCAACTATGCGACCACTGTGCGGTCCGCATACTTGATATGCGATCGCATTTTTGGCCGCATGACTTTCCTCAAAATGGACAGGAATCTGTCCAACTATGCGACCACTGTGCGGTCCGCATACTTGATATGCGATCGCATAGTGGACAACAAATTCACACAACTGGAAAAATTCTATCCTCAAAGTCCTGGGGTACTTTTCACTTCAAAAAGGTCCGATTTAAGAAATTCTATAGTTATATCAACATGGGGATCAATCCGGGCATCGTTTTTAGTCAAAAGTTCTACGGGTCTTTACAAACCGGTCAAAGGGAAAAAGAGTGCAACGCGTGCTTTAGGGTCCTAATATCTTCCTGCTTGATGATAACTCTGATATTTTTGCTCGAACACCTAAAAATAAGTTAGCGTAAAATGTAAATGAAAAAGGAGAAGGTCATACCTTAACATTAATATTGCTTGAGGAGTGAGGTGTTCCAATTTTTTGGTAGTTGCTCGCCGTTTATCGTGCCTAGCTTGTAAGATCCCTTTCCGACGATATCGAGGACTTGATAGTGTCCTTCAAAATTAGGGTCGAGTTTTCCTTCATTAGGGTCTCGAGTGTTGATGGTGACTTTCCTCAGGACCAAGTCCCCGATTTTGAAGCGAAGTTGGTCCTTCGATTATAATACCTTTCGATTCGTTGTTTTTGTGCGGCCATTTGGACGAGGGAGACTTCTCGTTTTTCATCTAAAAGTTCGAGGCTAGTATTCATAGCCTTGTGATTTGATTCTTCCGTTGTGTATCAAAATCTGACGCTGGGTTCCCCGACTTCGAGTGGAATCAAGCTTTGGATCCATATACTAAGGAGAACGGTGTTGCCTCCGCACTGGATTTCGACGTCGTTCGATATGCCCAAAGGACTTCAGGTAGAATTTCTCTCCATTTTACCTTGGTGTCGTTCAACCTTTTCTTCAAATTTTGAATGATGGTTTTGTTCGTCGATTTGGCTTGCCCATTTCTGCTGGGATGATATGGTGTCGTAAGATTCTCTTTATTTTGTGATCTTCGAGAAACTTTGTTACCTTGTTGCCGATGAATTGCTTTCCATTATCGCATACAATCTCGGCAGATATCCTGAATCAACATATGATGTGATCCTAGATGAAGTCTATACTTTATTTTTCTCTGACTTTCTCGAAGGCCTGTGCTTCAACCCATTTAGAGAAATAGTCAGTCATAAATAAAATGAATTTAACTTACCTGGGGCCGATGGCAGAGGGCTGGCGATATCCATACCCCCTTTCATAAATGGCCATGGGGACATGACCGAATGAAGTTGTTCTCTGGGCTGGTGAATCATTGGCGCGTACCTTTGACACTTATCACATTTTCGAACAAACTCCTTAGTGTCCTTTTCCATACTATCCGAATAATATCATGCTGTGATGATTTTATGAACTAGTGATTCTGCACCGGAGTGGTTCCCACAAGTACCTTCATGAACTTCTCCTAGGATGTAATCGGTGTCCCCTGGTCCCAAACATACTGCTAATGGTCCGTCGAACGTCTTTCTGTACAATGTTCCATCTTCAACCAATGTGAATCGATCAACTTTTGTTCGTAAATCCCTCGATTCTTTAGGGTCTGATGGGAGCTTTCCGTTTTTCAAATACTCGATATATTTATTCCTCTAGTACCAAGTTAAGCTTGTGGTGTTTATCTCAACGTGACCTTCCTCGAGTACAGATTTTGAGAGTTGAACAACAATCCCCGAGCCGATTTCGTTGTCCTCGACTAATGATCCCAAATTTGCAAGGGCATCAGCTTCACTGTTCTACTCTGGAGGTACATTTGTGAAGTACATTCTTTAAAACGGGGTAAAGTCACTTGCAGCTTGTCCAAATACATTTGCATTCTATCCTCTCGAACCTCGAAGGTTTTGCTTACTTGGTTTACTACCACCTGGGAATCACATTTGGCTTCGATGAATTCCGCTCCCAATCTTTTAGCTAGTTCGAGACCTGCAATCATGGCCTCGTACTCGGCCTCATTGTTAGTCAACTTAGAAGTTTTGATGGATTGTCTAATAGTAGCTATTCGACTTCGGGTCTAGCCCGGACCCCTTCACATTCAAAGTGTCATTTGTGAAAAGGGTCCACACCCCCGATGATGTACCCTATTTTAACAAAAGTTCCCTTTCGACTTCTGGTACGAGGGTTGGCGTGAAATCGACCATGAAGTTTGCTAAAGTTTGAGACTTGATGGTCGTTCGGGGTTGATATTCAATATCGTACCCACTGAGTTCGATGGCCATTTGGCCAATCGGCCCAACAGTTCGGGCTTATGAAAAATATTACGAAGTGGATAAGTGGTTAATACACATATGGGGTGACATTGAAAATACGGTTTTAGCTTCCTAGAGGCGCTTATTAGAGCAAGTGCCAATTTCTCTAAGTGTGGATATCTAGTTTCTACTTCTCCTATAGTTCAACTTGCATAATAAACAAAAAATTGCATACCTTGTTCTTCTCAAACTAGGACACCACTTACCGCGATTTCTAAGACTGCCAAGTACAAGTAGAGTTTTTCACCTTCCTTTGGAGTATAAAGCAATGGCGGGCTCGAGATGTATCATTTTAATTCTTATAACGCCTGTACGCATTCTGGGGTCCAGGCGAAATCGTTCTTCTTTTTGAGTAGAGAGAAGAATCTATGGCTCCGATTCGACGATATCGAGATGAATCGGCCTAAGGAAGCTATCTGCCCTATCAACCTTTGTACGAATTTAACGATGTCCACGATAGTGATGTCTTCGATAGCCTTGATTTTATCAGGGTTGATCTCGATTCCCCGATTCGACACCATGAAGAAAAGGAACTTTCCCGAACCAACCCCGAAAGCACATTTCTCAGGTTGAGCTTCATGTTGTATTTTCTCAGTATATTGAATGTTTGCTGCAAATGTGTCAAATGGTTCTCTACGCGCAGGGACTTAACTAGAATGTCATAAATATATACTTCCATTGACTTACCTATTTGTTCTTCGAATATTTTATTTACTAGGCGTTGGTAGGTAGCTCCTACATTTTTTAGTCCAAAGGGAATTACGTTATAACAATATGTTCCATACTTGGTGATAAATGAAGTCTTTTCTTGGTCTTCCGAGTTCATTTGAATTTGATTGTACCCGGAATAGGCATAGATAAAACTAAGCATCTCATGGCCGGCGGTGGCGTCAATCATGCAATCGATGTTAGACAATAGAAAAGAATCTTTGGGACATGCCTTGTTAAAATCCTTGTAATCTACACACATCCTAAGTTTGTTCCCTTTTTTAGGGACTACGCCTACATTGGCTATCCATTTGGGATATTTCACCTCCCGAATGGACCCTATTTGAGAAGTTTAGTTGCCTCGTCCTTTATGAATGTGTGCTTTACCTCGAACTGGGGCCTTCACTTTTGCTTCACCGACCTGAACTTTGGGTCCAGGCTCAGTCGATGTGTTGTTATCTTTGGTGGGATACCTGTCATGTCTAAGTTGGACCAAGAAAAACAATCTATGTTATCGATAAGGAATTTAATAAGCTTTTTCCTGAGTTTGGGAGTTAACCTCGTCCCCAGGTATACCTTTTGCTCGGGTAGGTACTCGATCAATATAACATGTTACAGTTCTTCGACCGTTGATTTGGTGGCATCGAATTCTTCAGGAACAACGAAGGTTCGAGGGATAAAAAAATCTTCATCCTCTTCTCCCTCTATTTCATGATTCCCCGATTCAGTCGAGGCTGGTGGTTGTGCTTGCTATTTGGCTTCCTGTTTCCCTTTGATGTTCGATCCTTTCGATGTTGACAACTGATGATAGGCTATAATTACGTATTTAGTCGCTTATCACACTCTAATTTACTGCACTTTAATTGAGTTTGAGCTTTAATCGCTAGTGTTTGCACTAATTATGTGTTTTATGCCTTGTAGGAGTGATTCCGAGCTATGTAGATGTTATGGAATGAATTAAAGCGATTTGGAGCTTTGGAGCTTTGAAGTCTGAGTAAAAGCCCAAGGAATTAAGCTGGGATCGTGTTCGGGGATAAACGGATGATAGTTAAGAACGAACGAAGAATCGAGTGGGCATATTGTGCACTGTCTAGTAAAATGCACATAACTTTTCGTTCAGAACTGCATTGGGGATCCACAATATATGGTTGGAAATATAATCCAAAGGCTACAACTTTCATGTTTTAGGTTTTTCCAAATTTCAAGAACAGGATGGAAAATGCTCAACACAGAACAGTGGCCAAAATCCGCGGCCAGATCCGCGGTTGAATCTGCAGCCGCGGACGGGCTGCCGTGAAAACTGTCCTTTTTCGCGTAGGAGAAGGTATAATTGTTTGGGCCCGACCCTACTTGGTATATATACATGGAAAAATGGTATTTTGAGGACTTTTGACACAGATTCGACCTAAGGAGACAAGAACACACTAGGAGCAAGGCGGAGAATTCTTCTATGAGTTTTTCCTTCTTCTTCCTATTTCCATTATTGGTTATGAATTTTGGTATTGTAGTTTTACATATTATTATGAGTAACTAATTTTTATATAAGGTTTTGATGGAACCTCTTGGAGGATGAATTCTTGTTATGTTTTAATATAATTTAACTTTGGAGTTATCTACTTGTTCAACTACGTGCTTATTTCAGTTGATTGAATGACTATCGATTGATTGTGCCTATTTATTATTTTTTTTCTTGGGAAAGGATACATATTTAGGTGGTTTTTGAACAACTTCACTCCTAACGTATGTGAGAAATCAATACAGTGGGTTTAAAGGCAGGTTTAGAAATAACAAAGCCTTGACGTGGTCATAATGAGCGGTTACATAAAGCCAACTAGCGTAGTTCGAGAGAATATGTCTAGTAAATTGTTGTAGTTTCTCGAGAGAGAACTACGATACCTAAAGTGCTCACGATCAGTAGAGAATACATAGGCAAAATTGTAGGGAACATAACGGGTAGGATTCCAATGTTTGGGGAAATCATAACTCTAGACCTCTTAAATTTAGTCCAACCCTAAGTATCTTTAGTTGTTAATTTACTGCTTTAGATACTGAACAGTTATAGCGAAACCTTAGTTCTCTGTGGGATTTGACTCCGGACTTTTAGACCGGATTATATTTGCAGCGACCGCTTATCCTTTTTAGGACTAGAGTTGGGCGTGATCAACAACACTAATATAGGTATTATCTCATCGACCACGAACATTTCCTTTGCAGCATGCTTCTCCCCGTACACTGTTTTTACCCCGTCCGACGTCGGGAATTTCATCATTTGGTGGAGAGTCGAAGGAACTGCCCTCATTTTGTGAATCCAAGGCCTCCCGAGTAGGCGTTGTACCACATGTCGCCCTCGATTACGTGAAACTTGGTATCTTGGATAGTTCTAGCCACGTTCACCGGTAGGATGATCTCTCTTTTGGTTGTTTCACTGTCCATATTGAAGCCTTTTAAGACCTGAGTTGCGGGCACGACTTGATCTTGTAGGCCGAGTTGCTCCACGACCCTTGATCGGATGATATTTTCCAGGCTACCTGGATCCACTAAAACACGCTTAACTTGAACTTTATTTAATAAGATGGAATTTACTAGAGCGTCGTTGTGAGGTTGAGAAATTCCTTCTGCTTCCTTGTCGTTGAATGCTACGATGTCTTCTGGAACATAATCTCGGGTCCGTTTTTTCCTAGTAATTGATACCTTAGTGCGTTTGAACACGGGACCTTGTGGAATATCGACCCCTTCGACGATCACATGGATTACATGTTGCGGCTCCTCTTGTTCATTTTTCTTGTTGGCATCCCTTTCTCTAAAATGATTTTTGGCTCGATCACTTAGGAACTCTAGAAGGTGGCCCTTATTGAACACACATGCTACCTCCTCTCTAAATTGCCTGCAATCCTCGGTCCTGTGACCATGCGTGCCATGTTATTTACACATCAAATTGGGGTTCTTTGGGAAGGATCAGTCTATATGGGCCGTGGCCATCTAACATCTTTGATTCTTCCAGTTGCCGATACAATGCCTGATGCATCGACACTAAAATTATATTCTGACAATCGAGGTGCCTTTGTGGGATTGGCGTACTTATCAAAACCACTTTTGCTCATAAGACCCCGAGAATTCTGTCCTCGATCACTTTATCAATCATTGCAGGCGGAATTGCGTCCTGGGCCACTATTCCTGCGATTTGCGATCTACGGTTGATATCAGTCTTTGTTCGACCATGGCTCCCTGTCGATGTTCCTCTGATATTAAGTTGTTGGCTTGTTTGGATGCACTGTACCAGAATGAGCTCCTAATTGGTCATGCTCGACCCTGATCTTCGATTGGTACCGATTGTGTACATCGGCCCAAGTTACCGCCGGATATTCGATCAAATTTTGCTTCAATTGACGTGATTCTATCAAACTTCGTTCATTCAATCCCTGAGTGAAAGCTTGAACGACCCAATCATCTTTGACTGGTGGAAACTCCATACATTCTATTTGAAATCGGGATACGAACTCCCTCAGCATTTCATTATCCCTTTGTCTTACTTTGAAAAGGTCTGATTTCCTTGTCGCAACCGTTATGGCCTCGGCATGCTCTTTTACGAAAGAGTCTGTTAACATGGCAAATGAGTCAATGGAATTTGGCGGTAGGTTTTTTTTCGAATCCATCCCTTTCGAAATTTGGCGGTGCCCTCGGTAACTGATCAACTCGGGAGTTGTATGTCTCCACTTTCTTATCATTAGCTTCAATTTTGTTTTCTACCGACTCGTTTCTTTTGGTGAGCTCCTCGAGCATTTTCATTATTGCAGGATCGGTCCTCGATTCATTATTATTCGGCCTTTCTGGTACTGGCTCGACACGACGGGTGGCTTCTGTTTCGATCCCACTCGGAGTTCTATGTTGATTTTGTAGCTGTGCAATAGCAGCTTGCTGAGGCTGTAACATTTCAAATATTACCTAGAGACTAACTCCTCCATCTCCTCTGCCCTCTGCACCTTGACCACCAGATCAGACTTCTCTACGTATACTCCCTTCGAGGTATATTCCCAGGTATACAATTAAAACAACGTGCGAACTGACATCGACTGGGTTGGCAACCGGTGCTCCCCCGAGATCAGCTTGTGGCACTTCGAGCCCTGGTGCAATTACATTGTCGTTTTCCTCGTGAAATCTGAGGCCATTGTCACCATGTGTGGGTGCATTTTGTGAGTTTGACATGTTTTAACCTGAAAGCAAAGATACTTGACAAGAACAAACGTATAAAATTGTGTTTTATCGAAATCAATATTGAATAATCACTATTATCCTTAGCCCAACGGTGGGAGCCAAACTGTTTACCCTAAAGTTTGGATAACAATTAAATTTGTATTGTGGTTTAAAGGATATGTGATTTCTCCCAATAACAATTGATAAACGAGAAAATGAATGGATAAATTAGACTGTAAAATGAATCTTACTAGTATATAAGCTAAGCCTCGACCTCGAACTAAAGTAACCTCGAGGTGATGTAGTATGAACATTGAAGAATAAAGCAACTCATATGAACAGTAAGTAAAGTAGCAAGCAAGAAAGAAATGATTATATATATTTTTCTCAGTGAGCAATGATGATTACAAATGAATGGAATTCCTCTTTATATAATAGAGGAGTCATAATTAAGGTACACTTCTAATTATAGTAGGAAATCATATTAACAGTTGATTAACTACCATAGATTGATCCGTTCCGAGATTCCCTCTTCGGCACACCAGTTACAATCCCTCTTCACAAAATGCCGGTGGAACCGCTCCCTCATGAGTATGTGTCCCGGCCCATGTGTCTTATAATCAGACTTCAAAGTCGAGAACCCTCCATCGGTCCCTAGCCGATGCGACCACGTGTCGAGATATATCTGCTCGATAACAAAGGTATATCTCGAGGATGTGAAGAGGGATTGTAACTAGGGGGCCGAGGTCGTGGTACATATCCCCGCCCCTTAAGAGAGTATTACCACCCATGTGGAGGGGTTTCTAAGTGTTTACACATACCCCTTCACATTTGGTCCTCTCGACCCAGTGATCATAGACTTCTGCAAGAAGTACCAGGTCACCCTCGGCCAAGTTCACCCCTCTTTCTGGCATATAGTGATCATGCTCCGATTCATTTCTAGCAAGATCGAGGGGCTGCCGTTCACCCTAAGCCATCTCATGCGATTATATTGACCCCGACTCTTTCGAGGGTTGATCAAGCTCCAGCTCCGAGCAACTAAGGCTTTGTTCCCGAGCGTGGATGAGGACAATGACCGGGGGTGGATGAGCCGATTTTTATGGGTGAGGACCCGCGACCTCATCCCAAAGGAAAAACTGTCGTTCCCTGAGAAGTGGAACCCCGATCGTAAGTAACATCTTATCCATTAGTCTTCATATTCCTATTTTTTGCTTTATGTGATGTTTTTTTTGTCATGCAGCGATTGCCTGGATGCCTCGAGCGGTTCCTGACCTCGAGGACTGGGTTCAGAAATTAGCCTCGACTTCCTCCTACGCCGAGCACTACTGGCGTGACTTGGCAAAGGGAAACTAGGAGGCAAAGAATCACGGTGAGTGTTTCTTCCTTATTTCCGAGGTACTACTCATACTCCTTTTTCTCACCAAGTTTCTTTTTGTGCAGGCCTGAACAAGGACACAATCTTGAGGCCCCCGAGCAGCGAGGAAGAGGCCAAGTCCTCGGTTCCGAAACCGTGGAAAGATAAGAAAAGGAAAGGGGGTCTCGTTATCAGAGGATCCCAAAACCAAAACTCGAAGGACCAAATGGAAGGCCATTGCTCTAACTATGGACTCGGTCCAAAGTTTGAGAGAAGAAGAAGAAGAAGAAGAAGGTGATGCCTCGACATTGGTGGCTCGACCCAGGAAGACTTTCGAGGCCTCCAAACTTTAAAAACCGGAGGTGGTTTCTGAGATCAAGCCTCATGATGAGGAGGCTTCGAAGAAAAGTTTGCGTGAGGACCCCGAATCGCCTGAGGTCGAGATTATCCCTCGACCATCCAAAACCATACTGGAGGGGTCCAGTTCTGAGACCATAAAAGCCGATCAGAGCTCCCTGAGTGACTCGCTCGGGGTAGTGACAACATGTCATTCGTCTTCTTTGCCGTCTTACTCCGAGGAAGCGATAAGAGAGGCTCGGTCCAGGAGGACCCCCGACATAGGCGGAGTCCCTTGTATAGAGGATCCCTTTCGGTATTGCTTTACTGGGGTCGATGATGCCTCTGAACGTAACAATGCGTCCACTATTTTTGAAGAGGCCAACTATCTTCTATCTCGGGTAAGTATTAACTGTTGTAGTTCTTTTTTCCCTTTCTTTTCTTCGGTCTAGCTTCTTTTCTTCCCATATATGCTTTTTCCAAGTCTCGGGCCGATCTGAGCCACTGTGAGACCGAGATCCAGAAGACTTTGGAGGAGAGACATTCTCCCAGGATCCTTTGTGGGCAAAAGGACGAAGAGCTCAGGGACATTCGAGCAGATTTGGCCAAGGCTCGTCAGGAAGAGGCCGAGCTGAACGAGCAGGTAACTGTCCTTTTGAAAACATACGGACTTGATCCAAGGGTGGAGGTTGACATTTCGATGTCTTAGTTGCAGTAAAAGGTTGAGAAGATCGAGCTTTTCCAGGGGGAAGTCGATCAAGTTAAAGCTGACTGACATATGTGGAAAGAAGGCATGGACCGCCTTGCTGCGTAGAAGGATGCTGCTTTGGCCTAACAGTCATCGGCTGAAGTTCCACTTCAGAGTGCTAAGGAGAAGATCTCGGCTCATGCTAAAAGGATCGAGGAGCTCGAGGCAGAGCTTTCTAAGGCCCAAACTGAGGCCGAAAAGGCGAAGACTATGGCCTATAAATCGGTGGCTATGTATCTGGCTGACGCTGAGGCCGCCCAAGCATAACTAAGGGAGGCCCTTGACCGAGTTAAGTGGATTACCGACCTTTCCAAGAACCAATCTCGAAGGGAGACCCTCGAGGAAATCCATGCTCAAGGTTTTGACCTCTCTAAGGAAATAGCACATGCAAAGGTGCTTGAAGCTGATGTCAGGCTGCTTGCCTCCTCCGATGATGAAGGCAACCAAGGCGGGTCCGATAATGGCGAGGGGCCCGAAGAAGAAGCTATCCTAGAGAAAGAAGTCAACCCCGAGCATAACTAAGATTTTATTTTTCCTTTTTCTTTTTTTGTAAGACATTTGTTGGTCTTTTGTACATAATTTTGTTCAAACATATATATAAAGAAATATTTCCTTTGAATTCCTTCTCAAATTTTGTCTTCAAGCTTGCTTTGTGCCTTGTAAAATTGTAGCATACTTTTATGCCTTGAACAATATGTTTGAGACTTTGGTTTTGGGTGACTTGATCGAAGTCATAATAATACTTCTTTGATTGTCAAGTTCAGTAAAATTTAAACCTGAAGCAATAGAACCCTTAGGTTTGTATAATAATGGATCCTCGATCTATAGTCGAGTAGCTTTTATTAGAACTCGATATAGTGGAACCCTTAGGTTCTAATCGAGTGAGAACGTGTTCTCGAACTCAAAGTGTGTTGGCTCTTAGGCTCTTTGAATCGGGCCGATATGGCCGTAAAAAATGGTTTTTTTCCCCTCTTTCGGCTTAAAGACTTTGTAAAATTTTGTTATGCCTTAGCATGTATTTATTTTTACCCATTGGGTGTTTTGAGGGTTTGATATTGATCAAAACCCCTTTACCTTTTGTGCCTTAGTGTCACGACCCAAACTGATGGGCCGCGACGGGCACCTGGTACCTTACTCAATCGAGTACCAATGTAATGTATCTTTCGTATCATTCTATTATAGGTAAATGAACCGAAGTAAAGCATGGGGGAGTACAAACTTATACATATGACATACTGGCCTATAAGACCAAAAATGATCACTCGTAAATTGAACATAGGCCGACATGGCCATACAATCTTTCACGTACACGATATATGTCTACAAGACTCTAAGAGTACATATATGTCATAAAGGTCGGGACAGTGCCCCTCCATACTAATCAATACATGTCCTAATTATACTGACCAAATAAGCAACTTCGGAGCAAATGGAGCGCACCAACCCTTACGTTGAGCTGATAGCCTACTTGGAGGGCTCTCATTTTGTCTATCAGGACCTGCGGGCATGAAACGCAGCATCTCCAGGCAAAAGGGACGTCAGTACAAATAATGTACCGAGTATGTAAGGAATGAAAATCAGTAAATAATAGACATGAGAGAAACATGGAGTAAAAGACTCGACATGTAAGTCTAAATAACTCTGTAAATCATGAAATACTCATAGTGCCATGCATATGTATATGAATGTCATGTCGTGCATAGGTACATGTGATCATAACATCATCAAGCCTCTGAGGGCATCCCATCATATAATCTCGGCCACTGTGGGAAAAATCATCAACGTGTACCAGCTGATTAGGTGCTGGTGCGTATATAACATCGTAACCTTTTCCCATATCCCATCTACATATAATATAAATACATCAAGGACATTGTGGCCAGTAAAAGAAGGCTGACTGAGTTCGAGACCGTGGCGCTCACTGAGGAATATAGCTCAAGAATTCAAAGCAAGCTACCTCAGAAATTAAAGGATCTGGGTAGTTTTACTCTCCAAATCTCAATTGGTAAGCATGCAATCGGGCGAGCTTTGTGTGATCTTAGGGCGAGCATTAATTTGATGCCACTATCTATGTTCAAGCAGTTAGGGTTGGGTGAGCCACGCCCAACAACAATGATTTTACAGTTGGTTGATCGCTCCCTTGCTCCTCTTGAGGGAGTGATCGAAGATGTACTGGTTCAAGTGGGCTCTTTCATATTCCAGCTGATTTCATTATCCTGGATTATGAGCCTCATCAGGAAGTCCTATTTATTTTGGGGCGTCCCTTCTTAGCCACGAGCCGAGCCATTATTGATGTGTGTGAAGGGAAGATGACGATGCGGATTGGTGATCGAGTGGAGGTGTTTAATGTCTATAAAGCACTAAAATTACCAGTCCACTATGAAGAGCTATCCATGATTACTGTGGTGGAAAGCAAGGCTGCATCAGTGGTTCCCTACATGTGTCCTGTTGACCCTCTTGAGCAAGTTCTGGTAGGGGATGAAGAAGATAGTGAAGATGAAACAAGGGGAGAAATTGAGAATTCTCTTGAAATATCCTGCAGTTACATCCACGGGCTAAGCAAATTTGAGGAGTTGAACAAGCCTGTCACTCTAACCCCTCCTAAGACTTCTATTGAGGAAGCTCCAAAGCTGGAACTAAAACCTCTTCCAGCACATTTACGCTATGATTATTTGGGGAACTCTGAGACATTGCCCGTGTTCATCTCGTCCAGCCTAACCAAGATACAAGAAGATAAATTGCTCAGAGTACTTCGTGAGCACAAAAAGGCGATTGGGTGGACCATTGCAGATATTAAGGGAATCAGTCCATCATTTTGTATGCACAAAATCTTTTTGGAAGAGGGACACCGCCCGAGTGTTGAGCATCAACGGAGTTTAAATCCCATCATGAAAGAAGTGGTGAAGAAAGAAGTCATAAAATTGCTGGATGCAGGTATCATCTTTCCTATTTCGGACAACAACTAGGTGAGCCCAATTTAGTGTGTGCCCAAAAAGGGAGGGATGACTATGATTGCGAATGAGAAGAATGAGGTGATTTCTACTCGCACTGTTACGGGATGGAGAATTTGCATTGATTATCGAAGGCTCAACAAGGTAACCCGCAAGGATGACTTTCCGCTCCCCTTCATTGATCAAATGTTGGACAGATTAGCTGGGCATAAATATTATTGTTTTCTTGATGGGTATTCAGGATACAATCAAATTGTTATATGCCCAGAGGATTATGAGAAGACCATGTTTACTTGTCCTTATGGCACCTTCGCCTTCAAGCGAATGTCGTTTGGTCTTTGTAATGCACCAGCCACTTTCCAGAGATGCATGATAGCCATTTTCACTGATATGGTGGAAAAATTCGTAGAGGTGTTCATGGATGGCCATTTTCACTGATGCCCATTTTCATTGATAGCCGTTTCTTACCCACCAGCAACACCACTGATGTGAATGGTCCGCGGGCAGTGATGGTGTGGTGCTTCGTAAATGGGATGGACTTTGATTTTGCCGGGGTGCTTGGTGATGAAATGTTTATCCGGTCGCCCGAACTGACTAAAGGGTTCTACTTTCCCTCCCTTGTCACGAGGTTATGCAAATTGGCGAATGTGACCGAAAGGTCTGGTGATGGGAAATTGCCGAAGAAGGCTACCTTCAGAGCTGCAAAGATAAATGTGGGCGAAGACGTTGCAGCGCCCATAGAAATCAATGATGATGAGGCGACTCCACCCCCTGCTGCACCACCACGGAGGTCCCATGATGGGGCAGGACCCTCTAGGTCCCGGTCTGGCGCCAGGATGTCCACTTTGGAGGAGGATGTGGCTGATTTGCGCACCTCAGTAGATGGCCTTCACGTCCGGTTGGATGCACTGTCCACACGGCAGGCTAGATCGGAGAGCAGATTTATGGCGTGGTTCCGCGCACTTGGGAGGGCCTGCAATGTGGACCCAACCTCCGTTTCTGACTCCGAATGAGCTCCAGGGAAGTTTCCTTACCCCTCTGTACTTTTATTGTTAGTTGTCATGGGGACATGCCATGTTTTTTTACGTGCGGGGTGGGAGACTTATTTGTTGTTGTTGTTGTTGTTGTATGTTTTCACTGGTTATTTGATTTTTGTATATTTTGTTTCTAGTTGTGTTTTGTTTCATCGCCTTGGCCCGAAGACGAACACCTCTCGACGGGTCTCTTGAGGGCTTAAGTTGAATAAAAAAAAATATAAAATGCAGGAGACTCTTCCTGATGACGGACCACTTAGACAGTCTTCTTGAGGGAAGTAGTCTAAAGAAAAGACCAAAACGATTTTTTTTATTTTCTTTGTAGGTAGTGTAGTAATTCCCCCTTGGTTTTTCTTTTGACCACAGTTCTTTTCTAAGGGTTTAGCTTGAACCGGGTTAGTTTTTTTTTTTAGTAGTTATTAGAACTCTGTTGGGAAAGAAGGGTAAAGGCAAGAATGCACCCCTCAGTGTATACACCTGAAAACATTGAAAACAAACTCGAGGGTGTGACGCTTAGGCTCACTTGTAGACTCTTGTATTATGCCTTAATTTTGCACGCTGTGTCTTACTTGAATAATCACTTGAGTGTGTTGATGAACCAATTCGGAATGGATTATGTGCCATGTGTATGTAAGGTAATTTTATTCTCTGTCTGCATATGATACCTAGAACTTGCCTTGTGTGTGTACGAAGCGAAATAGAAGTTTTCCTTGTCTTAGAAAGGATATAGGCAATTCTTTGTCAAGCCTACATAAATGTATCTCCACCTGTAAACAATGTACCATAGTTAACCCTTTTGAGCTTAAAGCCTGTTTCTTTGATAACCATATAACGACCCATATCCATGTATTTGAATAGCTTGACTGTTTGAACCCTATACCTCCTATGAGCACTTGAATTGTTAGAGAATACATAAAAGTCAAAGTGTGGTGTGGTGGTGTGGTCGGTGAGGAAAATCATGGAAATAGAATGAAAGGTACAATAGTATAAAATAAGTGAAGCCACTAAAAAAAAGAGAAAGAAAAAAGACAATGAACACACTTAGTCCTTGATATTGAGTGGCACGAAAAAGATAGTTGCAACTAAGAAAAGTGGGGGTGATTATGAAACACAATGTGGAAAACAAGTGGCTGAGCAAGGAAAATGGGCTGAATGTTGAAGTAAATGTATTGAAAGTGCTTAGGCAGGTTAGTCACTATACTTGTATCCTACTCGTCCCTTATCCTACATTACAACCAAATAAAGACCTATTGATCTTAGACTGAATGAACTCGGTTAGTAGAGTATTACACTACGGGCAAGCCTATGGCGTATCTGTGTGACATATGAATGTTCTTTGTTGAGAGTGAGTGAATTCTTTCCATCTAAAGTTCTTGTTATTTCTGCTTTTATCTTTGTGGAACTTCTCTCAATTGTGTGATGTGAGGGCATGTAATTCAGGAAGAAAAGGTAATTCTTCACCTCTATATAGAATACTTTGAGAAAGTAAGAGTGTGGCATGGCATGTAGAGTCTTCTTTTGAGGTGTAGTTGTTGCACAGCTTGGGTTGGTAATCGTAAAATGACAGGTGTGGCACTAAGAGGGTAATGCTAAAGACAATTAGGCCGTAGAGTGTGGTTTATTTGCTCGAGGACGAGCAAAGGTTTAAGTGTGGGGTGTTGATAACAGGTGAATTAGACTATAATTGTGCCCCTAATGAACCATACTTTGTGATATTTTTATGTAAATATTGATAACAAAATGCTTTGATTAGTGTGTTTCGAACTTTGCAGGTTATATTTCATAGAAGAGGACTTTGGAGCAATTTGGATTCAATTATGGAAGTTTGAGGCCAATCACAGAGATACTCATGGAATGCACTGGAAAAATAAGCGAGAACATAACTGAAGCAAGGCCACCGTGACCGCGGTCGACCGCAGCGCGAACGCAGTGGAAGAAATTGAAGCGAGAAAAAGTAGCCGACCGCGGTCCTGCCACGCCCCTACCGCGACCGCGGTCAAACGCTGGAACTTCAGGGATCAAAGTGAAAAACACGAGATTTTATTTCCCAAACCCTATATAAGTCTTGTAAATCCGCCCAAGAGAGGGGGAGACCAATTTTTAGCATCAATTAGGAGGCAACTTGATTGTGAGAAGGGATTTCAACAATTAGACCTTTAATTCTTCTTCTTTCATCTCTAATTGTTAGTAGTATGATTTATTTTGGGTTTTTGTTATCTTTGAGCATGAGGGGCTAAACACCCATTGTTCTGGGGTTGTGATTTAGCCATGAATATTGTTATTCGACATTAGCTTAACCTTGATTATAATTCTCTCAATATATGGTTGTTTCTTCAATTTTGTGCTTAATTGCTTAATTGTCTGGCCAGCAGTTAGGTTCTATATACTATCTATGCTATGCTTGGGAAAGCCGTGTATAGATTAGAGAAGAGTTGAAGAGAGCGCGATCCTAACCCTTCAGGGGAGCGGATTTGTTGTTAGGATAGGAATATACCTAGTCACCATGCTTAATTAAATATCGTGATCTTAGTGCGTTCTAATAGATTAATTTCATAGGAATATAGGCGTTAATCTATTGAGAATAGGTGAATAGTGCTTCGGGAGAAGGCTATGAGAGCATTTATCGATTAATTAGCAACCATGAGTGAATTATATGAAAGAGAGAGTTAATTTCAATACAATATGAATGGTGAACTAATCACAACCCTGGAATATTTGTCTCTACTGAATACACATCAATACTTTCGTTACTTGATAATTAGTTAATTTTTAGAATTGTAGCATAGCAAAGTTACACTATTGGATTTTTATTTTGGCTCGATTGAATAACAATTATAGTGAATTAGTGAGTAGTTTATACAAGTCTCTATGGGTTCGACATCCGATTTATCATTATATTACTTGTACGACCAGGTATACTTGCGTGTGCATTTGAGAGCAGCAAGTACTAATATTAAGTGCTACGATGATCTACGTATAGATGTTTAACCTCTTCATCTTTGGCGTCTTTTCACATCATCGATGACCCTTACTCACTTTGCGATAATCCTTCTGTACCAAGGATAACAAATTTCCTTACTCGGGAGTGTGACACTTAGTGTAACTAGCACATCCAGTCCCTTAAACTTAACTTTGCTCACATTGTTTTTTTTAGGGAAACGTCTTCCTGAATGACCATTCTCTGAATTTCTTATGAATCTTCTTCTGTTTTCCATTCTATTATCGCTGGAACGCAATTCGAAATTCATGATGTCAACCATTATCAAACCACTTAGTCCCTAATTCATGTTTAGTTTATCTTGTCTACCAATCCATACTGATTTCTATTACTCTAGGGTCTAACTTTTCATTCTGGTAATCGCATTAGAGCCACGAACTTATTTCTCGAAATGAGAGATGTGACTTTATAACCTATACTCTTTTGTTGCCTCAAGGCCTGTCACCTCTGGTCTTTCCCTTCCCTTGACTATAGACTCTGTAATACTGTCACTTTTTTTCATTTTTCTTATCTGCCGTTGTCATCTATGTATCACATCTTACTCGTAATGCTTCATTATCTATCTTCTTATTTCCCTGCTAATATTTCTGTCTACCAATTTATTTTGCAAACCTCAACAAGACATTCCTTTTCTTTTAGCTCCCCTTGCTCCATCCCCTGTGTTGGCCTAAGAAAGGAAGTAGTTTTGAAGATTGACAAAGGAACTTCGAGATGAACCAGGTCCATCACAGGTGACATAGACCAGCAGAGTTAAAGGCACATGAGATGCACATGCATGAGTTACATGTGTTCTGGTAAAATTGAGATATCTTCTGATAAAAAAGATTGCAAAAACAAAATTGGAGAAGGACTCCTTATTCAATAAGAACAGAATCAAAGAAAAGGAAGGATTTAGGAGTTGAGTTTGACTAGAACTCTTTCACCATGGAAGAGTTGGATTAGGATTCTAGTTAATTCCTTATCTACTAACTCCTATAAATTGCAGATTGTTCTTATGATATGTAGACGCACAAAAGCAGAAATTTATCAAGAATTGAGAGCAAAATTCGTGAAGAAATTTTGCAAGCAGTTCGAGCCAAATTGGAGAGTGCGAATCTGGAGCTACAAATCAGCTAGAAGAACCAGTTTCATCGTTGATGTATTGAGTCTAGTTGATTGTGTAGTAGGTGTTTCAATATTGTATCTTATCAGCTTTATTAGAATCAAATTGTAATAGGTACACATTGTTCAAGTTAGAGTTAACTTGAAGCTTGTAGAAATTAGCTAGAGGCTAGTTGATACAAAGGGATTAGAGTTAGTCCTAGGATTACAAAAGAGTTTATTTTGTAAGTCCGTTTGGCTCAGAGTTTTTAGTGAAGAGTTTGAGCAAATCCTACTGAGGAGTAGGTCGTGGTTTTTCACCTTTTGAGCCAGGTGTTTTCCACGTAAAAATCTCTGTGTTTTTACTTTACTGCTTTTATTATTCCGCTCCAGCAGAAGTTGGAACACAAAGAAGAACCAGGTTCTTCTTGTGAGACAGCACTCGAAAAATTGGGTACCACACATTTAACCTATATTCTTGTGTGGTATTGACGTCTAAAACATTAATTGGTATCAGAGCGGGTTATCGTTAAGAGGCTAACACCTTAGGAAAAGATCAAGAGAGTGCACTACCTGAAAAGTGTAAAGAGAAATTCACCACTTGTCCACCTCTATTCAATGATCACTTGCAGATGAATGATGGATGCCTCAAATGTGGTAAAAAGAACCACATGATCAAGAATTGTCCTATGTGGGAAGTCGAGTGGAAAAAGGAGAAGTCTGAAAAAAGGAACAGAAAGAAGGAACAGGTTCATGACAAGAAGAACTGCAACAAAAGGTCATCCAAAGCAATGGCTGCTGAACGAGCTCTTATAGCAATTCGGGAATCTGAATATGAAACTGATGAAGAATCCGAGATAAGTTTTCTGGAACTTAAGGATAAAATTAAACTACTTTCTAAAGATAGACTATTTGAATTGTTGCTAATTTTAATTGATGAATCTAAGAATCTAAGTTCTGAAAAAGAACAGTTGTCAAAAGAGTGTAACTTTTTAATAGCAGAATGCAAAAACCTAGAAATAAATATTTGTTAAACTGAAAAGGAAAACACTACATTGAAGAACCAGGTTCATGCACTTGATACAACTGTCTTAGAACTTAGATCTGAAAATCTGAAATTGAAGTTAGGAACAGGTAAAGAAATAGCTAGTGACACACAACTCTCACTAGAAAAGGATATAGGAAAGGTAAAAGATGAGCTTTATAAAAATGATGAACTGGTAAGAACCCTAAAGGAGGACTTGACTAAGGTTAAGCATGAGTTAGACAGAACTTGTAAATGGAACAGGTCCTCTGATGCACTTTCATGGCTACAAAAACACCATAGTAGCAACAGAAGAGGACTTGGCTTTGGGAACTCTACACCTAAGTGGGATCCCAAAGGTAAGTACCTCACACTCCCTGAGAACAAGATTTGCACACACTGTGGTAATACTGGTCACTATAAAAGTGAATGCACTACAAAAGAGAAGGCAAGTCAGAAGAACAAAAATTTTGTTCTAGGGAAAAATAGGCTGCCATGTTGGGCTAAAAAGAATGTGATTTATCCTTTTGCCTATAGAAAGGGACCCAAACTAGTTTGGGTTCCTAAGACTAACCCCTGATTTCCTTTTGCAGGTTCAAGTGAAGGGGAGCAACCAAATATGGTACATGGATAGTGGTTGCTCAAAGTACATGACAAGAAGCAAGGACCAATTCCTTTCACTTGAGAACCTCAAAGGAGGTAATGGCTCCTTTGGAAATGGGAAGAAAGGTGAGATCATTGGGGTTGATAAGAAACAAGATGATGGATAGATTGGACTGACAAGAAACTCAAATGATGAAGCCACAGTCCAGCCTGAAGCAGCATCACAGGAAGGAATAGGTGATGGAACAGGTCCTTCCACCCAGGGTAACATTACAGGGGGAATTGACTAGAGAGGAATCGATCCTCAAACCTCGAGGGAACCTGTCCATGAACCTATTCCACATTAACAAAACCAGGAAGGAACATCCAAATAAATTGACACTCTTATGCAACATCCACGAAATTGGATATGGATGAACCCAGTTCATCTGTTGATCAGAAGATGTATAGGGGAATGATTAGCTCTTTGTTATATCTCACTGCTAGAAGAACTGACATTGTTTTTAGTGTAGGCCTTTGTGCCGGATTCCAGGAAAATCCAAAAGAGTCTCACTTGACTGCTGTCAAGAGGATCTTGAGATACTTAAAATGCACCACTGACCTTTGTCTATGGTATCCATAAGGTAGTAATTTCAACTTAGTGGGATATGATGATGCTGATTATGCAACTTTTCTTGTGGATAGAAAGAGCACCTCGGGTATGACATACTTAATTAGCTCATGTCTTGTGTCTTGGGCCACCAAAAAGGTAAAATTCTGAGGGCTTATCTACTGCTGAAACTGAGTGTATTGCTGATGCCTCATGTTTTCTAAATGTTGGGGATGAAACAACAATTAATGGATTGTGAGATTGATCACTATTGAGTTTTGTGCTACTGATAAACAAATTGCTGATATCTTTACAAAAGCACTAAGTAGAGAGCATTTTGAAAGGAACAAGTTACTAATAGGGATGATTAAGATCACCTGATTGAACCAGTTCAGAATGTACATGAAAAAAAAGGAAGAAGGAAAAATGAAAAAATTGGCTAGAAAATCAGGAATTTTTGTAAACAATCAGATTAACAATTGTTCAGTCTCATACTGTAAAAAGTATACTCTTATGCCATGTTTTGATATGACTCACTGATCTCAAATGAAAAATTTTCTATCTTTGAAAATTGAGGCTTGATCAAGAGGATTCTAAGATGATGAACTTGGTTCATCGTGCTGGCTCATCTGAAAGGCGAGGTATGTGTTCTACACTCTGCACACTTTGAAATACTAATAATTAAATCATGAGCAGAACTCTGCCCAAACTCAAAATCTTTTCAAAGCCTATCCATTTGACTTTGAACCAGTTCTGTTTCAACAAGAATCCTCACCAAATTAAAATACCTAGATTCTAGGGAAGCCTTAACCGTCTATTCAAAACTAAAAGTTAATTCAAGTCATCCCCTCCCTTTCAGAACCATTCCCAAATTTCCGATGACTCTTTCAAGTCGGTGACTGAGGGGGAAGAAACTTGGTTTTCTGATTCTGAACAGGTAACTTCTGTACCAAAACCTTCTTCTGAGGTCATTTCTGAGGTCGCTAAAACCTTAGAAAATAGGTTCATATTGGTTGGGTCTATGGCAGATGTGGAAATGCCTGAGACAAGAAGGAGAGGAGGTAAAAATAAAATTGAAAAAGAAAAAGAGAGAGAGAGGGAGTAAGGAGGGAAGAGAGGGGAATAGGACAAGAATTTGTAAAAATGACTATTTGTGGAGCTGAACCAGAAAAGGAGGAAGAAAGTAGCAAGAACGCAGGGGGAAGTGAATCAGGAGAAGCCGCTGAAGGGTTAGTAAATTTAGGAAAGCACACAGATGAACCTGGTTCATCTACTGAGGAAACCCTGGCGGATCTGCTGAAAATGTTAGGCGATAATTACAATCCAAAGAAGAAAAGAACTCCTAAAGCTCAAACGTCTGGAACAACAAGAGAAAGTAAGAAAAGAAAAACTGCTCCTTCTGAGACTTCTAATAATTCTCTTCCAAGAGGAAGAACTACAAGGAGCAAGGTAAAGCAAAGTGAGGACGAGTTGAAGAGAGCTTTAGAGGAGAGTAAGAAGAAAAGAGTGGAAAAAGGGAAAGAAAAGGTTGTTGAGCCTATTGAGGCTGTTGAAGTGGATGAGATGGACCTGGTCCATCAAAGTGAAAAAGTGGCAGAGGTAGAGGTTCAGACCCCTAAGCCCAAGAAAGCCAAGACTTCCTCAAAGAAGTCTTCATATGTTTCTAAGTCTGCTGAACCATCCATCTTGGCTAAATGAACCAGGTCTGCAGTTTTTCCAAGCCTTAATTTCTTAGCCCTGCCTAGAACTTTCAGTGACCCAGATTCAGAATTTTTGTTTGTTGCTCATGTTTTAACTGTTTTTGTTTTATTTTGTGGATTGTGGCAGAATCGTATTTGCTCTATCAATGAAATCTGATGCTTTTTTCTCTAATTCAGTATCTCTATTTTTGATAGTTTGAATTCTTAGTTGATTATTGATGATTAATTCATGATTGTATATGAAGTTGCCCAAATGACCATGAGTAAGTGTTAAAAATCTGGGATTCACACAATTTGTTTTGCAACTTTTCGATGATGCCAAAAGGGGGAAGATAGGTTGTGCTCTGAACATGTGATATTTATAACCTAATGAACTTGGTTCTTTATGATAAATGCTTAATACTCTTATATATGTCAATGTTGGACTAAGCTGAAACAGGCCTGAAGCACAAAGTTTGTCATCATCAAAAAGGGGGAATTTGTTGGCCCAAGAAAGGAAATAGTTTTGAAGATTGACAAAGGAACTCCGAGATGAACCAGGTCCATCACAGGTGACATAGACCAGCAGAGTTAAAGGCACATGAGATGCACATGCATGAGTTAAATGTGTTCTGGTAAAATTGAGATATCTTCTGATCGAAAAGATTGCAAAAACGAAATTGGAGAAGGACTCCTTATTCAATAAGAACAGAATCAAAGATAAGGAAGGATTTAGGAGTTGAGTTTGACTAGAACTCTTTCACCATGGAAGAGTTGGATTAGGATTCTAGTTAATTCCTTATCTACTAACTCCTATAAATTGCAGATTGTTCTTATGATATGTAGACGCACAAAAGCAGAAATTTATCAAGAATTGAGAGCAAAATTCGTGAAGAAATTTTGCAAGCAGTTCGAGCCAAATTGGAGAGTGGGAATCTGGAGCTACAGATCAGCTAGAAGAACTAGTTTCATCGTTGATGTATTGAGTCTAGTTGATTGTAGTAGGTGTTTCAATATTGTATCTTATCAGCTTTCTTAGAAGCAAATTGTAATAGGTACACATTGTTCAAGTTAGAGTTAACTTGAAGCTTGTAGAAATTAGCTAGAGGCTAGTTGATACAAAGTGAGTTAGTCCTAGGATTACAAAAGAGTTTATTTGGGCCGCACCTGCGGCTGGGCCTCCGCGTCTGCATATATTCATTAAACGGCCTAGTTCCGCACCTGAGCTCCCTTCTCCACAGATGCGGTTCCGCTTCTGCGATCCCTGAACCGCATCTCCGATCGCTGGCCCTCATGCCCAAAATCGCACTTGCGACTTCCCTTTCGCTTCTGCGGGGCCTCACCCGCGGTCCAACATCTGCAGGTGCGAAAACACCAGAACAACCCACATCATATTTTGCATAAGTCCTCTTTTCTTCCCGTTGAGCACCCGAAACACACCCGAGGCCCCTAGGACCTCAACCAAACCTACCAACCAGTCCTAATACCTCATTCGAACTTAGTCGAGCCTTCAAACCACATCACATAACACCAAAAACACGAATTATACACGGATTCAAGCTTAAGAACTTAGGAATTTTCAAAAATCTACAACCGATGCAGAAACACGTCAAAACTTATTCGACTGACCTCAAATTTGACACACGGGTGATAAATAACATTACGGACCTACTGCCACTTCCGGAATTAAATTTTGAGCCCGATATCAAAATTTCACCTATCGCCCGAAATCGCTGAAATTCTAACTTTCATCAATTCAAGCCTAAATTTAACACAGACCCCGAAACACATTCCAGACGCGCTCCTATCCCCGAAATCACTCAACGGAGCTAACCGAGTCGACGAATTTCCATTCCAGATTCGTCCTCACATAGTTCCAACTACAATCCGATGTCTAAAGCTTAAACTCATATTTAGGGACTATGTGTCCCAAAACTCATCGAAAACCACAACTAATTACTCCAGAAAGTCCCAAAAGCACAAAATAATATGGGGAAAGCAGTTATTAGGGAATCAGGATGCTAACTCTCAAAACGACCGACCGGGTCGTTACATTCTCCCCCTCTTAAGAAAATTGTTCGTCCTCGAATGAGTATGAAGATATACCTGAGGCTGTGAAAAGGTGAGGGTACTGGCTACACATTTCCTGCTTGATCTCCCAAGTTGTCGCCCCGACCGACTGACCCCTCCACTGAACCTTTACTGACGCAATATTCTTCGACCTGAGCTTTCTGACCTGCCTATCCAATATAGCTACTGGCTCCTCAACATAAGATAGATCCTTGTCCAACTGGACTGAACTGAAATCCAATACATGAGCTGGATCACCGTGATACTTCCGGAGCATAGAGACGTGGAACACCGGATGAACTCCTGCTAGGCTGGGAGGTAAGGCAAGCTCATAAGCAACCTCCCTAACGCGCCGCAATATCTCAAAAGGGCCAATGAACCTCGGTCTTAGCTTTCCCTCCCGAACCTCATGACGCCTTTCATAGGCGATACCCAAAGCAAAACCTGATCACCAACCATAAATGCCATGTTACGAACGTTACGGTCCGCATAACTCTTCTACCTAGACTGAGTTGTGCGAAGTCTCTCCTGAATCACCTTTACCTTTTCCAGTGCATCCTGGACCAAATCTATACCCAACAATCGGGCCTCGCCCGGCTCAAACCATCCTACTGGAGACCGGCACCGCCTACCATACAAAGCCTCATACGGTTCCATCTGAATGCTGGACTGTTAGCTGTTATTATAAGCAAACTCTATAAGTGGCAAGTATTGGTCCCATGACCCTCCAAAATCCATCACACATGCACGGAGCATATCCTCAAGAATCTGAATCATGCGCTCGGACTGCTCGTCTATCTGAGGATGAAAGGCTGTGCTCAACTCTACCCTGGTGCCTAGCTGCTGCTAAAAGGCTCTCCAGAACCATGAAGTGAACTGTGTACCTCTGTCTGAAATGATAGATACTGGAATACCGTGAATGCGATGTCGGGCCCTCCCTTTTCTCCCTATTCTCTCGGATCGGTCAGGGTTCTCGACATTATTGGGATAACTCGTTTCCTTTTGGGAAAGGGGTAGGAATTGAAGAGTCGCCACCTAACGAATTAAGGTGCGTTAGGGCACCTACTAAGGGTCGTTTACAAACACAGATTGGATAACCAGAAATTGGGTAAAGGCTTGAAATTACTTCAAGGGGAAGGTGTTAGGCACCCCTCAAGTCCAAAACTGTGGTTCCCGACCAAACAAGCTTTGTGAATTTAAACAAGTAGCAAATAAACAACAAATAAAGGTTTTTCGGAAAAGGTTCGCAGTCTAAGCACACATATGTGCCAAAGTTTAAAATATTAAAGTTCTAAGCATACATGTGTAAGGTTTTTGAAAGATTTATGACTTAAACGCACATATGTAAGGGATAGGGAAGTCCTAGGTTATTTATCCTATAGGAACACATCAGTACAATGCCCGATAATCACTCCTCATAAGAGGGGCTACACGTAGCATTAGTGCATTGGTCATCATATACATGTCTACCCTTTCCCACCCCTTAGGGGTTATTTAAGCGAGTGTTATTTAACGACCTCTATGCGTGCTGTTACCCGTCCCTTCTTAATGGTCCTGGAGGAGATTAGGACCTCTACTTAAAGGCAATTTTAGACAGACCCCTAAGGTTAAAAGGAGAAAATACTAAGGCGATAGTCAAGAACAAATTGGACTTTAACAAATAAGGAAGAAAGAAGCAATTAGAGGCTCATGTTTACCTCCACATATAGTGCAGATAAACAGCACGACTCAAACACAAACAAGGGTAGTATTATTAAGCAGGATCCTAAAACATGATGTCTAGATGAGTATCAGAACACAAGTGATATACAAATTTGGTTTTATAAAGCTCAGAAGCAGGGGCCCTAATCAATTTGCCTACTGATTTTAAGCCTATTAAGCAGTAAACAACAAGAGAGAGTTTCCATTTTTCCTTTTTCAAGAGGTTGAATACCTAAGGTTTGCCTAGGCGTGGGGGTAATGCATAATAGTTACCAGAGTTGTTAAACTGCTTAGAAGTTGTTATACCTAAAGCATGCTGTTCTAGGTGTTGCAAAATATACATGGATTATTACCAGTTTTACTTAAACAGGGTAATCAAATGTGAGGCTATTTTATATCCTTTTTCATGCATCAATAATTTAACTAGGTGTAACTGAGCGAGTGAAAATGAGATCTTAAAACAGGGTATCTAGTATGATCATACAAAATGCAGAATGATTTATGGGCGAAATTCCTAAAGCAGGATTTCTAAACGCACAGAAAGTTACAACATAGTTAAGCATGATTTCAGAAATGTGCAGAAGCAACAGTTCGTGTTAATGTTGTTACTTAGCCTAGAAGCAGGATTTCTAAGTGATAAATAGCGCCAAATGAGATGCTAAAGCAGTAAACCTAAACATGATATCTAATGAATGACATGCTTTGAATATATGGGTCCTAAACATGGATCCTAATGTGCATATAAGAAAATGTAAACCTAGGGCATGATTTATATTCATTGATATAGATAACCTATATATCTACCCTCCCCTTTTTACTATTCATCCCCAATATTCGCTTACAAATAATTATTACAAACCAATATTGAATGAATTACATAAGTAAGGAAAGAAAATAAGAAGTTACACTATAGGGAGCCTGAAAACAGGCCCAAATTATACCAAAACTGCCCAGAACCTCATGTGCCAAATGTTTCATAGCCTTTCTCATACCCGGGTGTGTCAGAGTTCCCTACGGACCTCAAGGGATCCCGGGCAGTGCTCACACCCATATTTCACAACCATAATTGAGTAAGTGCAGTGTGGAAGTGCCAGCCCCAATGCATCAAAGTTCAGAGGGATCTCATAGGGATCCCTAAGCAGTCATACATTGGAGGGGCAGAACTTAAAGACCTAAGAGTAGAGTGAGAGTGCTTGATATAGTTTTAAAAGGTTTGATAGGAAAAAAGACAGTGTTGAAAAGACTTAGTTGAAATAGCTTTGTAAATGTAAGAGAGTTGTTTAGTAAACAACTTTTGAAAAGAGTAGGGTAATTGACAAATAACAAACCAAACTCAAAACCAAAACAGATTCAGTACCACACATGGAACAAACCTTCACACAAGGGTGATAGGAGCTGGGGACACATAGGGCACATAATGGTAAACACATAACAGGTAGAGGTCTACATAGATACATAATCGAAAACTCTAAGGGGTTCATGAGATTAGGAGATAGTATAATATCAACACAGTTTTAAATCAACACAGAATCATACAAGTTTAGGGGGTACATATTACTTTGTAAAGAAAAAGGTTTATACTAGAAACCAGATAGAGCAAAATCACATTGAGACATACTATGAAATAGGGGGGGGGGGGGAAAAAATTCATGCCTGCCCCAAAAAAGGGGGTNGAAACCAGATAGAGCAACATCACATTGAGACATACTATGAAATGGGGGGGGGGGGGTAACATATTCATGCTGATCCTAAAGAAGGGGATTACATAACATGTTAAATGAACAATAATGTAACCAGGTCAAGTTCAAGTTTCATTGCAAAATCATGGATAACAAGATACTAGAAATAAGATGAATTGAAGTAGTAAACGAAACATATTGTTTTTGAGACTTAGATTGAAATCAGAACATACCAGTAGAGAGACAGTAAACACAAAGTGAGAAGCAAGAGAGTAAGTAATCAACCTTGTCTTACAGCCGGCTGACTTAGAAAAATAGCAAGTAACCAGAGAAAAGAGAGCAGAAAGTTTGAGTGAGAGAGAGAGAGAGATTATGAACCAAAGTGTTCGTATGTTGTGTTAGTTAAAGAGCAATGTATATATAGTTTGAAACTAGGTAGAAATAAGGTAAAAATTAAAGTCAAGCAGTAATTATGGGGACTCAGAATCAATCAGCATAAAATCAATGTAAGTACTCCCTTCAATTTAGGAGTTAACTTCAAACGGTAATAGACATGTGACAAATACGGAAGAAAGTCATACAAGGCTGGAATATAACATAGGACAAGTATAGAACATGTAATTAGGCTAGGTTCAAAATATTCTAATTAAGGAAAGTGCTTAAGAATAAGTTTGACAGCATAATCGACCACAAAATAAGGCAAGAGAATATTTTAGAGGTTGAAATCAGTAAAGAATAAAGGATACCAATCACAAGAATTCAGGGATTCCAATAGAAGGTAATATTAGCTAAAGGAAATTACCACAAATGAACGGAATAAACACATAATAGGCAAGGACAGGTAAAAATTAGAACCCTAATAAGCACTGTAGAATAAAAGTCACATGAAATCAAAGATCATAGTACTGACTTAGGGGAAATTACCATGAATCTCTATGAACAAACGGACTAAATACACAATAGGCAAGTAGAGGCAAAACATCAGAAACCCTAACAAGCCAAATAGGGTGAAAATCGCACAAAATCAGGGATAATAGAATAAACATGATATGAGCGGAAGAAGCAAAAATCAGAAACCCTAAGGAACCTGATAGGGTAAAATAACAGAAACTTTGAACGAATTCATAAATAACAGACATGCGAATAAATCAAATGAACAAATAAGCAAGAACAAACTCAGATTCTATGATTAAGACCATGAAACTTAGGGTTTTGACATAATAAGTCAGACAAAAGGGGAAAAACTTAAATAGACATTTAAACATAGTGAAAATCGTAGAATAACACTTAAAATCAGAAGAAGAATCATTTTTGGAAAAGGGTCAAAAAACCCTAGTTTGAAGACGAGGAGGCGTTTTACAAAAATCGGAGAAATCTTTAAGGAAAACAGCAAAATAACTCAGGATATACTCAGATCTATTACTGATCTAAGAAGTCAAGAGCTAAAGTTAGGGTTTCAGAGAGAGATAACCCATAGATGAATGAATCGGCTTAGAAACCATAGGTTTTAGCCGAAGATGGAAGGATCTTACTCATACAGGCCAAGGGTGGCCTGAGAACGACATGAAAAGCCATGGGGTGAGTTGAACCACCTCTGGTTCCTTTGAGGATCTTAAGGTAGCAGTTATCCGGCGTGTGAGGGAGCCATGGAGGTTGGGGATGGTGGTGGAGCCACCATAATTACCGGCGAGTCAACGACCAGTGAGAGAGCTTAGGTTTAGCAGAGGGAACTTGAGAGAGATGAGAGGGATGTAACGGTGGAGGGTGAATAGAGAATGAGAGGAGAGGGAATGAGGGTTGGGGGGTAGTCTATTAGGGTTAATTAAGGTAAGAAGGAATCTGGTCCGTTGATCAGAAATGATCAACGGTCCAGATTAAAAGAGGAATTGGGTCGGGTGATTTTAACGGATTTGGCCTGGGGTATTGTGTTAATTCAATTGGGGTTTGGGCTGATTTTTATAGGCTAGAATTGAAATGAAAATGGCTATTTGTTAAATACCCAATTCGAATTAATTAAAATAATTTGTAAAAATAGCTAATAATTATAAAAATTGAATTTCATGCATAGAAAATAGTTTAAAACAATTATTTAGTATTGAAAAATGTAATCGACTAATTTCTGGTCAAAAATAGTATAAAATTATATACTTGGGCTATAATTGTAAAGTTATTGCAATTATAGCCAAAGGATGCCAATTTGGCTGATTATGAAATAATTTGGTCTTAATAGGACCCTAAATAATAAATGAAATCAAGAAATTCCTTTGAAATCATTTGTAATGCAATTTTATAATTATTTATTAGAAATAAAATGCTGGATAAATTAATAAAAATATAGAAAAATTGTGGAAAAACACTAATTGCTATTAATTCATGATTCTGAAGATATATATGCAATTTCAAATATTTTGGGAAAAAATTGGGTATCAACAACTGCCCCTATTTACCCGGAAAGGATGAAAGAGTTGTCGGGTAAAGATATGATGGCCAATTTTGACCGAGCGAAACGGTTTGAGAGATTTAGGCCGCACCCTAGATTTTGAGATGCCTACATATCCCTGGTTTTACAGGAGTCATGCCGTATGTAGTTCTAGATTCATCGGCGAAGTATACCGGTGAAGTCATCACAAGAACGGACGCAACGTCTAGGGCTGGATGAGTGAATGGTTTACGGGAATGGTTATGCTTGATATGGCTGGGAGAACTGGAGCAGGATTGCTCCTGCTGGGATAGCCGTTGCTCCCGGGTTACCTGCAAATAAAAGCAATACAAGCGTATATGGTGCATAAATTTAAACATGATGCATGTTCCCGTTGGACTATGAAAGTTGTCTTTGGACGGTTAAGGATGACGTCCTAAGACCATGATGTCGTGGGCCATGAATTGTTTGATGAGAGATTCGCAGGCCATGAAATGATGTTCTCGGGCCATGAAGATGGTGCCTCTGAACTATGATGCCTTTGAATAATGATGTGCAAATTGAGAGAGATTCTCAGGCCATGACATGGCGTCTTCCGACTATGAGGATGATGCCATTAGACTACGACGCCGTTGGACAAGTTGGCGATATTTCAGCCCATGAAATGCAATAATATGACTTCCACAAGACAAAGCTTAGTCTTGGGAGATGGAGGGCAGAGCTTAGCCCGAGAGAGAAGCGAAGTAAATAGTGCTTGAGAGACAACGCTTAGTCTTGGCGAAAAGTAAATTGGAGGCAGAGCTTAGCCTCATGCAAGTTGGAGGAAGAGCTTAACCTCATGCAGGTAGGAAGGCAGAAAGTATCCTTATGTAAATGGAGGTAGAGCTTAACCTCATGCAGGTAGGAAGGCATCAATTAGCCTTATGCAAATAGGAAGGCAGAGAGTAGCCTTATGCAAGGTAAAGGTAGAGCTTAATCTCATGCAGGTAGGAAGGCAGCGATTAGCCTTATGCAAGGGGAGGACAGAAGAGTAACCTTATGTAAAAAAATAAATAGCATATGCTAATAGGATTTCTTAGCTGGAAGTAGGTTGTGGTGTTGCGATTGTTGTGATAATTGTGACTACGGAGGGTGTTATCCTTTGTGCTGATAGTAAACTTTGCATTTGCGACTGTGTTGAAGTTCGTGACTTCGAAACCTGTTTGTTCTTTGTTCCTGCATCCAAAGAAAAATTGTGAGTTCTGTAGATGGGGAAGGTTGGTTCGTATCCTCGCTGGCTTTGCTTAACTCGTTCTGCTTGGTCTGATGATCCTATTTATATCATCGGGGTAGCGTTTTCCAAACAGATCTATATTTTGAAAACATGCATGATTTTGTAAAGTCATAGTAAAAATATATTTTGAGAATTTAGATGAACTGTCGACCGTGACATGGTTCAAGACATTGAAACCCCTCATGCTACGGAACTTTGAGGGTCCTCCTCAAAATTCTACCCTAGTTAGATAGGTTGACGTCTCTGACTATTGTACATGCTGCGATTGGCTGAAATTGCTTCGGAATTTTGAGGGTCCTCCTTAAAATTCTGCCCCAGTTTCCAATTGGGGGGGGGGGATGAGATTTTTATTGAATAGTGACCGAACCCATAGGGATTTGAGAAGATCTTAAAGAATTACACATAGTATCATTTGACTGCATCTAAATTAATTGGCTTCAGCCAGACTAATCCGTCCATTTCTGCAAGTATAAGAGCTCCTCATGTAAGTACTCGGTGAACCATATACGGACCTTTCCAATTGGTAGAGAAATTCCCTTTGGCTTCATATTGATGCGGAAAGATCTTCTTCAACATCAGTTGCCTCGGTGCGAACTGTCTTGGCTTGACTCTTTTGTTGAAGGATCTGGTCATTCTGTTCTGATAAAGTTGTCCATGACATACTGCATTCATTCTTTTCCCATCTATGAGGGCTAGCTTCTCGTACCGGCCTTTTATCCATTCCGCTTCGCTGAGCTCGGCTTCTTGTATGATTCTTAAGGAAGGGATCTCCACTTCGGCAGGAATAACAACTTCCGTACCATAAACCGGCAAATAAGGAGTTGCCCCGATTGATGTACAGATTGTGGTGCGGTATCCCAGTAAGGCAAATGATAGCTTTTCGTGCCACTGTTTGTGTTTCTCTATCATCTTTCTCAATATCGTTTTGATGTTCTTGTTGGCGGCTTCTACAACTCCATTCATCTGAGGTCTATAGGCTGTGGAATTCTTGTGTTTGATTTTGAAAGTCTCGCACATGGCTTTCATCAGATCACTGTTTAGATTGGAGCCATTGTCTGTGATGATTGACTCTGGAACTCCAAACCGACAAATGATACGGTCACGGACAAAGACTGCTACGATTTTATTAGTCACTTCTTTGTAAGATGCTGCTTCGACCCATTTGGTGAAATAATCAATTGCTACCAGGATGAACCTGTGTCCATTTGAGGCTTTAAGATCGATTGGTCCAATGACGTCCATTCCCCAGGCGGCGAACGACCACGGTGAGCTTGTTGTATTGAGCTCGTTTGGGGGTACCTTTATCATATATGCATGTACCTGGCATCGGTAGCATTTTCGAACATACTGGATGCAATCCGTTTCCATGGTCATCCAGAAATAACCGGCTCTGAGTATCTTCTTGGCCAAGACAAAACCATTCATATGCGGGCCACAAGTCCCAGCATGTATCTCCTAAAGTAGTTTGGAGGCTTCCTTTGCATCGACACATTTCGATAATCCCAAGTCAGGAGTTCTCCTGTACATGGTTCTTCCGCTGTTAAAGTAGTTGTTGGACAATCTCTGAAGTGTGCATTTCTGAGTATGATTTGCAAGCTCTGGGTACTCTCCCTTTGACAAATACTCCTTGATATCGTGGAACCATGGTTTTCCGTCTGCTTCTTCTTCAACATGGGCACAATATGCCGGCTGGCTATGGATCTTTACTGGAGTAGGATCAATGAAATTCTTATCTGGATGTTGTATCATGGATGATAGAGTGGCCAATGCATCGGCAAACTCGTTATGAACTCTGGGGACGTGCCGAAATTCCGTCTTTGTGAACCTCTTTCTCAATTCCTGCACATGGTGCAGATACAGCAGTATCTTGGAATTCTTAGTAGCCCATTCTCCTTGTACCTGGTGTATAAGCAAATCTGAGTCACCAATTACCAGCAGCTCCTGAATATTCATATCAATGGCCATGTTGAGCCCTAAGATGCAGGCTTCATATTCTGCCATATCGTTGGTGCAGGAAAATCTGAGTTTGGCAGATACCGGATAATATTGGCCAATTTTTGACACCAAGACTTCTCCAATACCGACTCCTTTAAAATTAGCTGTTCCGTCGAAGAACATTCTCCAACCGTCATAGGATTCTGCAATGTCCTCTCCTATGAATAATACTTCTTCATCGGGAAATACATTTTCAGGGGTTCGTATTCTCCGTCCACAGGGTTCTCAGCAAGATGATCTGCCAATGCTTGTCCCTTGACCGCTTTCTGAGTCACGTAAACAATATCGAACTCACTTAACAGGATTTGCCACTTGGCCAGCTTGCCAGTGGGCATCGGCTTTTGAAAGATATACTTTAAGGGATTCATCCTTGATATGAGATATGTTGTGTAGGCACAAAAGTAATGCCTTAGCTTTTGTGATACCCAGGTTAGAGCAAAACATGTACGTTCCAATAGAGAATACCGGGCCTCGTACGGAATTAACTTCTTACTAAGATAATAGATAGCCTGTTCCTTTCTTCATGTCTCGTCGTGCTGCCCCAGAATGCAGCCAAAAGCTCCTTCTAATACCGTGAGGTAGAGTAGCAAGGGTCTACCTTGCTCTGGCGGGACCAAAACTGGTGGCGTTGACAAGTATTCCTTGATTTTGTCGAAAGCTTTTTGACAATCCTTGGTCCATTTGGTCACATCATCTTTCTTTAGCATTTTGAAGATTGGTTCACATATGACTGTGGACTGGGCTATGAAGCGACTGATGTAGTTAAGGCGTCCCAGGAAACTCAATACATCTTTCTTGTTCCTTGGAGGTGGTAACTCTTGGATGGCTTTGACCTTTGATGGATCCAATTCTATCCCTCGGCGGCTGACGATGAACCCAAGCAATTTCCCAGCAGGAACCCCGAACCCACACTTCACAGGGTTTAATTGCAAGTTGTATTTTCGCAGCCTGTCGAAGAACTTTCTCAAATCTTCTATATGGTCGATGGCTCTCTTGGACTTGATGATGACGTCGTCCACATATACCTCGATCTCTTTATGTATCATGTCATGGAATATAGTGGTCATAGCTCTCATATAGGTGGCCCAACATTCTTTAGGCCGAATGGAATCATCTTATAACATAGTCTCCCCACGGCTTAATGAAAGTCATTTTCTCAGCGTCTTCCTCATCCATCCAAATCTGATGGTATCTAGCGAAACAATCAACAAACGACTAAAGTTCATGCTTGGCAAAATTGTCAATCAGGATGTGTATGTTCGGAAGAGGGAAATCATCCTTCGGACTGGCCCAGTTGAGATCTCGGTAGTCGACACAAACCCTGACATTCCTATCTTTCTTGGGCACTGGTACGATGTTGGCTAACCATGTTGGGTATTCAACCACCCGGAGGACCTTGGCGTTGATTAACTTAGTAATTCCTCTTTGATTTTTAGACTCATATCATGTTTGTACTTTTCGAGCTTTTGCTTTACCAGAGGGCACATTGTATTGGTTGGCAACTTGTGAGCCACAATGGATGTACTTAGACCAGTCATGTCATCGTATGACCATGCAAATATGTCCTCATATTCTTTCAAGAATCGGGTGTATTCCTCCTTTTTTGGCGGCGACAAATGGATGCTGATGCGAGTTTCTTTGACAGTTTCTGAATCTCCCAGGTTGATTATCTCAATTTTGTCCAGATTGGACTTAGGTCTATTCTCAAAATCCTCAACATCTTTGATAATTTCATTGGGTATGACATCCTCTTCTTCTGAATCACTGTCCTTTTATTGCGTTGTCTCATTGCATGTCACAGTCAATGTTCATCAAGACAGGAAATAGTAATGCTATATAGATAAAATAATGAGAGAAAATGATAATAAATAAATACAGATTCGTTGAAACGTAAAAGTGATTTAAACAAATGTTTTGGGAACATCGGGGATTTTCTTGAAAAACGTAATGCGAAAAGGAAATCATTAGCAGAAATGAAATAAATAATGCTTGTTCAGCCTTGCTACCCCGGGACTTGTCGGGCCCTGGGCGGTTTGACGATCCAATTATGAAGAGACGATCCCTTGCTCACGGCTTGGATGAAAGGGCCTTCCGCCTCCTCCTCCTCCTCCTCAACAATGACACAACAGTCCATATAATCATCTTCCAAGAACAGATTCTTCAAGGCTGCTAAGGTTTCTTCTTCCTCTAACCTCCATATTATGCCGGCTTGCTGGAAGGTCTGCTCCAAATGTGGTACAGGCTGTTCCAATGGGTAGTAGGGACTGCGCCACGGTGGCAACCAATTCTTGTACTTTTTCCATGTGTACTTGTATCCCAGACCAAAAGTGGTGCCAAGGCGCTTCAGCTGTATTAGTTTGGAAATCCCCTCAAGATTCTTACCGAGTCCTCTGCCAGGCTCGTATCCACTCCAGTTCAGTATGCTTTCGATCTTACTATCCCATCATTTGTCATTGTCTACTGCATTAACCCGTTTAATATGGTGGTAGGTTTTTCCACCCAGCCTTCTTCTACCTTCAACCACCGGGATGGTATGTCGACTATAGATATGATTGCTTCCGTCTCCATGGATGATCACCTCTTGGTGGTTCCATTCAAATTTTACCTCCTGGTACAAAGTTGATGCCACAGCTCCAGCGGCATGTATCCACGGACGTCCCAACAACAGATTGTAGGATGCCGATATGTCTCTCACCTAAAATTCAACCTCGAACCATGTAGGTCCCATCTGCATAAAAAGACTGATTTCACCAATGGTATACCTTTGAGAACCGTCGAAAGCTTTTACATTCATAGACCCTTCTCTTATCTCGTACATCCCCTTGCCTAATTTCTTGAGTGTTGTCAACGGACAGATGTTGAGGCTAGATCCCCCGTCAATTAGAATCCTGGTGATGAAGTAGTCCTCACATTGCACAGTGATGTGTAGTTCTTTGTTGTGACTTAACCCTTCAGGTGGCAGCTCGTCCTCGTGAAAAGTGATCTTATGACTTTCCAGCACCTGACCTACCATATTGGCCATTTCCCCACCGGTGATGTTATTTGGAACATATTCTTCATTCAATACTTTCATCAAAGCATTCCTGTGCGTCTATGAATTCTGCAGCAATGACAGAATGGATATCTAGGCTGGAGTTTTGTTCAGCTGATCGATGACTGAGTATTCCTTGGCCTGCACCTTCCTCCAAAGATCATCTGGGCTTGTCTCAATGATGGGTGGTCTGTTGGAAGCATTCTTGCTAGACTCTGCCAAATGTTCAGGTGTGTAGATCCTACCGGTCCTGGTCATCCCCTGTGCAGCACCGACTTCTTCTATCTTCACTTTACCTTTCCTTCTTGCTTCAGCCATGTAATCCCAAGGTAAAACCTTATCGTTGAAAGGTGGCGTGGTTGACACTATCACTGTGATTGGTGCAACTACTTTTACTTCAAATGGAACAGGTGCCTTAGTAGGCGGCATAACTTCAATCTCGAACGGCACAGGTGCATCTGCAGGTGGTGCAGTTTCAAACCTAAATGAGACTGACGCAGTTACCTCGACATCTCCGGATGGTTGAATCTGGACTATGATAGATTAAGAGTGACTGCTGGCTTCTTCGGGTCATCACCTTCTATGATCAACCCGATCGACCCCTCTAGGTCCTAATCTTCTTCTATCTCTATCATGTTGACACCCATATGGTCTGGGAGCGGATTGTTGCGAACATTGGGAGCAACCTCCTTTTCTTGGATGACCTTGTTATAAATCATAGACTGGATCTTTTCTTTCAACGAGCAACATTGATCAATTGTATGCCCTTCATGCTAGAATGATATGCAAAGGTCTTATTTGGATTGACCCATTGGGATGGATTTTCAGGGGTTACAACAGGGATAAGAATGACATAACCAACAACTTTTAATCTTTCATACAACTGGTCGATAGGTTCAGCAATGGCAGTGTATTATTTGGGTGGCTTGCGATTGAAGTTGGGTCGAGGTCTCGGGAAATTTTTGGTGAGCATGGGGTGATTGGAAGTGAGATGGTTGAGAGTTGTAGGCATTATAAATAGGAGCTGGTTGGGAATATCTGGGGGAAGTAGGTTGATATGTAGGTGGTGGAGATGGCTGATATGTGGGTGGAGGTGCTGACTGATAAGTGATGGGGGGTGCTTGGTATGAGAGTGGGGAAGCTCGGTATACCAACGGGGATTTGGGTCCTTGTGCAACCATTACCGTTCCTGCATCTTTCTTCTTGGATATACCTCCAAACTTCAAAGCTTTGTTGGTGGCCTGTAGTGCCTCAAAATTAGTGACAATTCCACGTTTGATACCTTCTTCAATTCTCTCACCTAATTTGATGATGTTAGAGAATTTGTGGTTTTCAATCACCATCAGCCGCTCATAATACTGTGGGTCTTGTGCCCAGACGAAGAATTTGTTCATCTATTCTTCACCTAGGGCAGGCCTCACCTTGGGTGCTTCAGATCTCCACCGGATGTCATACTCGCGAAAAGTTTCAGTGGGATTTTTCTTAAGGTTCTGGATGTAGAACACGTCTGGTGAATTCTCAGTATTGAACCTGAACCGGTCCATGAAGTCTGATGCCATACACACCCAGTTGGACCACTTCTTAGGGTTTTGGCTGATGTACCAAGATAGAGCATCTCCTGTGAGGCTCCTCATGAACAGTTTCATGCGAATCTTCTCGTCTCTTCCTACTCCAACCAATTTATCACAAAAGTTCCTCAGATGGACCCTGGTATCACCTGTACCATCAAACATCTCGAACTTAGGAGGTTTGTAACCCTCCGGTAGTTCATCATCGGGCTGTATGCAGAGATCTTCATAGTTCAACCCTTCAACCCCTTACTTCCTTCGACGCCCTGAACTCGACTGGTCAGTTTCTTGAGTTCCTCGGCCAAATTCTTATTGAGCATATCCTTCTTACTGGATTCAAGTGTATAAGCAATGTGTTGGGTGGAGTGAGGTAGAGCTTCCACGTATACGGGGTTGTTCTGATGACCTGGTGTTTGAGCATAGAGGTGGTCACTTGTGGAGTTTTGTGGTTCAGGGATAATCAGCGAGGTATTTCTCGGAGCATGGCAAGTGTTGTGCTGGTGCTGTGGTGGGATAGTTTGAGTTTTTGGTGGAGTTGTAGATTTTGTTTGTTTGGGGTGTTCTGAGGAGGTATGGGATTTTGGTTGATATCTGGGACACTGAGTGAGAAGGATAAATTCGCCAAGTTCCGGACATTCTCAAGCTTCCCTTGGAGTTTCAACAACCTTTGCTCGAGTTGTGTCATAGCCTCATTCTGAACCTGAGTACCTTGATTTTCGGTGTCTTCTATTCGTTCTACTGGCGTTGTGTTTTCTTTCCTGATGTTTCTTAATCTTCCATTTTGCCTTTGCCTTTTCTTTTTCCCTTAGGTGGACTAGGAGGAGGAGAAGGCGGAGGGCCCCTGGATCTTGTATAGTATGATGATGATGCCAGAATGCACGAACCAACCTTTGGGGAGGGGGATAATCAAAATAAAGAAACAAAAAACAAAAACAAAAGGTAGCCAAGTCAGTGAGGATCATGAGAAAATATTGCAGTATTTAAAACACATAGTGCAGGAATAAAAGCGTGTCCTAATTTGGGAGCCTCGTTGTTCCTGAGGTAGGCCTAGCGACAAGTTGATTTGGAGAACTTAGATGCCAAAATGCCTCATTTCATCAATGTGAAATAGACGAATCCAAAAACGACACCAAAATAATAAGCAGGAAATAAAGTCACTAATGACACTCAACCTTATTACATTAATAAAAGAAGTGAAAAAAGGAATCCTAGACTACTTGGTCCCAGAAAGACCTTTCCCAGATTCGGCATCCTTGATCCCATCGAACAGATTCCCTAGCTCGCGTAGCCCAAGCAGCAGGTACGCTCTAGCTAGGTGTCCTCCTTCATTTCCCTCGGCTTTCTGACAATCTTTGACCCTCTTGATGATCTTACCTTCTAGCTCCACTATGCCTCGCTCCAAGTATTCCAGCTTCTTGTTGGAACGAATAGCCATGTCCCTCCATTCCTCGATCAACCCTTTGTTTGCTTCATGTATCTCCCAGTGCTCATTTTCGGAGTCATGGATCCTTTTGCGCAACAGGTTGTACTTGACCTGAGTCTCGGCACTCTCGTCTATGATTCTGTGACATCGGCTAATTCCTGGCCTCACCGTCCCATGCAGGTCGTCTTCCAACCATGACGGATAAAGAGGTGCACACCCAGCATGGTATCTGTCTGGTTCAATAGTATCTTTTTCCAAAATGATTTTGCAATGCCACATGTGTTGGGCTTGGCACTTGTAGGGAATATCATCATCCTGGAAGTCAGCTCGGAAATGGCTCATCTTGTCGACTCTTGGCACGACTTGTTTTCTGCCTGCTTGTCTCATGGCTCAGATAGGAACATAAGGGTATATCCCCCTATACCCAATCAACACTAAGTGTGGTGCATCCCTGGACCATGATGATGAACTCGTCCGTTGGGAACCACTCAAACATCCACTGTATCTGCTCTTTAGTTAAGTTATCAAAGAACTCTACCCATTCTTTTGCGGTCTCTGGCTGAGCAAATCTGTCTGGAATATATGTCATCTGCTTGGGGTGATGGAAGGCAATGTGATCATTCCAAGCCCTTCGCGGAAATTCTTGGTGGTATTGGCCCTTTTGGAAATGTTCTAAGAGCCACAGTTGTAGCAACAGATTGCAACCTTCAAAATGTTTTGCTCCTTTTTGACAATGTTCCAGAGCTCGGTAAATGTCCGAGATGATCATAGGGACGATGTTGAAAGCTTGCCCGTCAATTCCCTCCATTAAAGTCTTGGTTACCATAGCTAACCTAGTGTGAATCTTTTCCTTCTTTGTTGGAAACACGATCAGCCCTAGAAAGCAAACAATGAAGACAAATACCCTACATTGAATATGTCCCAGAGATATAATGGAAAATTCGTCATGGTAAGTACGGTACGATTTGCTGCGAGCGTACCTTTCATACAAGACTCGAAGGGTATATATGACTACTTCAAGCATTCTCATTCAGCGTTCTTCTTCAGAACCATCATTTTTAGAAATCCCTTGCATGTGCAGTTTTCAGGCACCAATAACCTAGGGGTTTCCCAGCCTAACCCAACTAGTCCTCCTATCTCTTCTAGCAGTGGTGTCATCTCAATGTTCCCAAAGCGGAAAACGGCTCTTTCGCTATCCTAGAATAAAGTGGCAGCCTCAATCAACATGTTGTTGGGTTGGATGTTTAGGAGAGACGGTAGATTACCCAGGTATATTTGGACATGTTTCTTATCGCTGGAGTAAAGATCCTCCCACCTGTTCAGGAGCTTTGGGTGGATATTGCCGACCATGCCGACTCTAGGGACTTCGTGCCTCATATTTCTACAAGACAAAAATGGTTAGGCCCTTACCCCCGCTAGACTCGACTATTTGTACACTTATGATTGGCATACAGGCATTTAGTTCTCCAAATAAATGCACAGAACGTGATTGCGTCCGTGGGATTATGAAAAACCCGGTGGACTTTTGGATAAGGCTGTCTTAAAGGGTTATTGTGCGGACAACACATTAACCAGCTAGGTTAGACCATGATGCATGCACGATATAATAGAGAAAGGTTTCTATGAGGGTTTTAGACTGGTACCCTTGAGCGGACAACTCAAGGGGGAAAGGCACGAGACTGTCGACTGTACCGCTGATCGACTAGTTTTACCGCAAATAAGCCTTTCCGAATTTAGGGGTGATATAAAATAGGAAGATCGCAACCACTCATCAAGCGTTTCTATAGGATTTGTATAGGAACGAGTGGGAATATGATGTTGAGCATGATTATGCAGCAATAAATAAGCAGTAAAAGCATGTTGTCATGTATTTTCACCTTATGAAAGCGGTAAATACAACAGTTATAATTTAAAGCGGTTACAAAGGAAAACAAAGAAACATGTCAGTTTTGATTTTGAAAAGAATAAATACTTGAAAGAGATAGCCAATTAATTTCACATAAAGGGGGAAAGGGAAAGGTCGCATGTATTAACAAAGTAAAGACAAGTTTACCAAGCAGTTTGAAAATGGTAAAAGCCTAGGATATCCCCAGCAGAGTCGCCATGCTGGCGCGCCCCTCCTTTTCTCCCTATCCTCTCAGTTCGGTCAGGGTTCTCGACATTATTGGGACAACTCGTTTCCTTTTGGGAAAGGGGTAAGGAATTGAAGAGTCGCCACCTAACGAATTAAGGTGCGTTAGGGAACCTACTAAGGGTCATTTACAAACACAGATTGGATAACCAGAGATTGGGTAAGGGCTTGAAATTACTTCAAGGGGAAGGTGTTAGGCACCCCTCAAAGTCCACAACTGTGGTTCCCGGCCAAACAATCTTTGTCAATTTAAACAAGTAGCAAATAGACAACAAATAAAGGTTTTTTGGAAAAGGTTCGCAGTCTAAGCACACATGTGCTAAAGTTTAAAAGATTAAAGTTTTAAGCATACATGTGAAAGGTTTTTGAAAGATTTATGACTTAAACACACATATTTAAGGGATAGGGGAGTCCTAGGCTATTTATCATATAGGATCACATCAATATAATGCCCGGTAATCACTCATCAGAAGAGGGGCTACACGTGGCATTAACGCACCAGTCATCATATCCATGTCTACCCTTTCCCACCCCTTAGCGGTTATTTAAGCGAGTGTTATTTAACGACCTCTATGCGTGCTGTTACCCGTCCCTTCTTAATGGTCCTGGAGGAGATTAGGACCTCTACTTAAAGGCAATTCTAGACAGACCCTTAAGGTTAAAAGGAGAAAATACTAAGGCGACATGCAAGAACAAATTGGACTTTAACAAATAAGGCAAAAAGAAACAATTAGAGGCTCAGGTTTACCTCCACAAATAATGCGGATAAATAGCAAAACTCAAACACAAACAAAGGCGGTATTATTAAGCAGGATCCTAAAACATGATGTCTAGGTGAGTATCAGAACACAAGAGATATGCAGATTTGGTTCTATAAATCTTAGAAGCAGGGGCTCTAATCAGTTTGCCTACTGATTTTAAGCCTGTTAAGAAGTAAACAACAAGAGAGACAATTTCCAATTTTCCTTTTTCTAGAGGTTGAATACCTAAGGTTTGCCTAGGCGTAGGGGTAATGCACAATAGTTACCAGAGTTGTTAAACTGCTTAGAAGTTGTTATACCTAAAGCATGTTATTCTAGGTGTTGCAAAATATACAAGGATTTTTACCAGTTTTACTTAAACAGGGTAATCAAATGTGAGGCTATTTTATATCCTTTTTCATGCATCAGTAATTTAACTAGGTGTAACTGAGCGAGTGCAAATGAGATCCTAAAACAGGGTATCTAGTATGATCATACAAAATGCAGAATGATTTATGGGCGAAATTCCTAAAGCAGGATTTCTAAACGCATAGAAAGTTATATCATTGTTAAGCATGATTTCAGAAATGTGCAGAAGCAATAGTTCGAGTTAATGTTGTTACTTAGCCTAGAATCAGGATTTCTAAGTGATAAATAGGGGCAAATGAGATGCTAAAGCAGTAAACCTAAACATGATATCTAATGAATGACATGCTTTGAATGTATTGGTCCTAAACATGGATCCTAATGCGCATATAAGAAAATGTAAACCTAAGGCATGATTTCTACCCATTGATATAGATAACCTATATATCTACCCTCCCCTTTTCACTATCCATCCCCAATATTTGCTTACAAATAATTACTACAAACAAATATTGAATGAATTACATAAGTAAGGAAAGAAAAATAAGATGTTACACTATAGGGAGCCTGAAAACAGGCCCAAATTATACCAACACTTCCCAGAACCTCATGTGCCAAATGTTTCATAGCCTTTCTCATATATGGATGTGTCAGAAGTCCCTAAGGACCTCAAGGGATCCCGGGCAGTGCTCACACCCAGATTTCACAACCCTAGTTGAGTAAGTGTAGTGTGGAACCAGCCCCAATGCATCAGAGTTCAGAGGGATCTCATAGGGATCCTTAAGCAGTCATACATTGGAGGGGCAGAACTTAAAGACCTAAGAGTAGAGTGAGAGTGCTTGATATAGTTTGAAAAGTTTTGATGAAAAAAAAAACAGTGTTGAATAGACTTAGTTGAAATAGCTTTGTAAAAGTAAGAGAGTTTTTTAGTAAACAACTTTTGAAAAGAGTAGGGTAATTAACAAACAACAGACCAAACTAAGAACCAAAACAAGTTTAGTACCACACATAGAACAAACCTTCACACATGGGTGATAGGAGCTAGGGACACATAGTGCACATAATGGTAAACACATAACATGTAGAGGTCTACATAGATACATAATCGAAAACTCTAAGGGGTTCATGAGATTAGGAGATAGTATAATCTCAACACAGTTTTAAATCAACACAGAATCATACAAGTTTAGGGAGTACAGATTACTTTGTAAAGAAAAGGTTTATACTAGAAACCAGATAGAGCAACATCACATTGAGACATACTATGAAATGGGGGGGGGGGGGAAACATATTCATGCTGATCCTAAGGAAGGGGATTACATAACATGTTAAATGAACAATAATGTAACCAAGTCAAGTACAAGTTTCACAGCAAAACCATAGATAAAAACAGACTAGAAATAGGATGAATTAAAGTAGTAAAAGAAACATATTATTTTTGGGACTTAGATTGAAATCAGGACATACCAGTAGAGAGACAGTAAACACAAAGTGAGAAGCAAGAGAGTATAGTAATCAGCCTTGGCTTACAGTCGGCTGACTTAGAACAATAACAAGTAACCAGAGAAAAGAGAGCAGAAAGTTTGAGTGTGAGTGATAGCATCCTAGGAAGCTCAAATCTATTCAAGGACAAGAATTAAGCTTTGGAATCTCAAAGAGGGCCTTTAACAAGATGTCAAGCTAAAGTGTTGCCAAACAAGGTCATTAGACATCAAGTGCAAGTAAAGAAGTTGTTAATTGGGATGACAGAGCCCAAGGACAAAGGATATGAGTTGGGTATATATTACAATTGTTTTATGGCCCAAGTTTATGTCCAAGAAGAGGAGTATTGGATCCCAAGATACATGCTTTGAATAAGGTCTTAGTCAGTCAACTTTTGAACCAATTTGGCACCTAAAATGTGTCCAAACTTGAAGCCCATGAAGTCCTACATAAAGCCCCATTTTCATAGCATAAAAAGGACTTACTTGATGTCCAAGAAGGATACAATAGCCGTTCAAGATGTTGAATGCAAGTTTGTGCCAAGTTGCTTGCCAATTTCCTTCAAAATTTCCAAGATTTTCAAGATTCTTTCCAAGATTGGTTTGGGACTTATTTCCATATATTATGGGACTATATTTATTGCTTTCCTAGTTAGTTAAGGTTATGTTTTCCTTTTCCTAAGATTGTTGGAAGTACTTTCCAAGAATGACTTGGGTTTTGCTTCCTAGTATTTCTTTTTCCTAAGGTAGTTGGACTTGTTGTCCAAAGTAGTTTCAGACTTTATTTCCTTGTTTTTAGGTACAATTTCGTGACCCCTATCTATATAAAGGGTGTCTTCT
>ML255326.1:1125-12806 GCA_005239495.1 Nicotiana undulata
GTCTCACGAGGGGACATGTCGTGTTGACTGAGTGTTATTATATATGCACGAGGGGACATTCCGTGCCGAGTGATTGTGAGGTTATGCACGAGGGGACATTCCGTGCCGAGTGTTATTATATATGCACGAGGGGACATGCCGTGCCGAGTGATTGTGAGGCTATGCATGAGGGGACATTTCGTGCCGAGTGTTATTATATATGCATGAGGGGACATGCCGTGCCGAGTGATTGTGAGGCTATGCACGAGGGGACATTCCGTGCCGAGTGTTATTATATATGCACGAGGGGACATGCCGTGCCGAGTGATTGTGAGGTTATGCACGAGGAGACATTCCGTGTCGAGCGTTATTATATATGCACGAGGGGACATGCCGTGCCGAGTGATTGTGAGGTTATGCACGAGGAGACATTCCGTGTCGAGCGTTATTATATATGCACGAGGGGACATGCCGTGCCGAGTGATTGTGAGGTTATGCACGAGGGGACATTCCGTGCCGAGCGTTATTATATATGCACGAGGGGACATGCCGTGCCGAGTGATTGTGAGGTTATGCACGAGGGGACATTCCGTGCCGAGCGTTATTATATATGCACGAGGGGACATTCCGTGCCGAGTGACTGTGAGGTTATGCACGAGGGGACATGCCGTGCCCTTTCTGTTCATTATCTGTTTGAGAAGCTATATTTCTACCGTGTCTTTACGTTTCATTTATTACCTTGTACTGCTGTGTTAGCATACTGTTACCCTATCTCCCCAGTATGCTATCCCCGTATCTGTCTTACTTGCTTATTTTTGTTGTCATTTTTCCTGCTACCATATAAAATTGCACAGGTACATATGTAGTGTTGGTCCTAGTCTCGTCACTACTTCGCCGAGGTTAGGCTCGACACTTACTCAGTACATGGGGTCGGTTGTACTGATGCTACACCTGCACTTCTTTATGTTGTGCAGATTACGCAGCCGGACCCGGGGATCGCTGACGATCAGAGCATCTCATTCCGCCATACAGGAGACTCGAGGTAGACCCGCAGACGTTCGTGGGCCTTGACGTCACCTTCTACTTTCCACTTGTAGCTCTGTCTTATTTTGTATTTCAGAGACAATCTTATGTATTTATTTCAGACCTTGGTTGTAGTAACCTCTTAGATAGTCCGTGAGTATGTGACACCAGTTCTGGGATTTGTTTACGAGTTTCATTTCAAAAATGCTATGTTGCACTTTAGTTATCTTGTTCTTATTTGTTGTTAATAAATTTTAATTACTTCAAACGTTGGCTTGTCTAGCGGGTTCAACGTTAGACACAGTCATGGCCCGAAGGTGGGATTTCGGGGCGTGACACATAAATATAAGGCTTTGGATAAGGATGATAGTCGCGAGGAAGGTAGATAGATAGGGTTAATATTCGAGAATGGATGTTTCTAAGATGAGAGGATGTTACACCCCGTACCTTTGTACGCCATGTTCTCGTAAGTTAGCCGACTTAAGTATGAGAAAAATTTATTTTGAGGTTATAAGCACGTAAGCTCATGCCTAGTATGCTACATTTGCACCTTATGTCGTTTGTGTCGTGACTGAGCTAATGTTACACCATGTATTTTCATACGTCCAGTGCGTCCTAAGTTAATAGGCGTAAGCCAAGAGAATAAGGTTATCTTTAAGGTTACACATGTTTTATGATGTTTAAGCAAGTGATAAGTAAGTGTCGTAAGGATTGGAGGCTAAACGAAGTGAAGAAAACAAGTTCATCAAAGTCGGAAAATTGGGAATGTTAAGACTAGGAGTGTTTAAGATGGTAAGAAGGTCATGTGATGAGGTATTTGAATCACGTAATATTCGCATGGTAAGTTTTAAAGTCAAGCAAGTTGTTAAACAAAAATAGGCAAAAGTTATCGCAAGTTACGTTTACAAGTTTACTAAAATTTGGGACTAATGTCATTGAACCTTTCTATCAATATACTTGGAGTTACGGGTTATCCACCCACCAAATTTAAGGTATACAAGTCTAGTTTCCAACGTATTAAACCTTTCGCAAATATAACATCGGAGTAGAGAGATATTCACATTTTTGCGAGACTGCGCTGACAGCCCCACATCGGCTATCGATATGTTCTTAATATTGATAAAAGTTGTGTTTTCATCTTGTAGAACATCGTATTGGTGATTCAATTGTGGTATCGTGAAGAACAACTACGGTTGAGGTATGTAAGGTCTTCCTTATTTCTTTTGGCATGATTCGTAAGTCATGTCACCCCTATAAGAGATCCAAGGGGACCAGTTCTTGTGAATGCTCTTTGTCGACGGATTAAGGCCGTCTATAAGTTCATGATGTCAATCTAGATAAGTTGTAAGTTGTCCGTAGTTGTCCTTCATGGATATTTTCGAGAGATGAGTAGAGCTCCGGGAAGCGTGTATTATATATAACACAAGAAATGTAATTTCTGATTGATTGTTATCTATAAACGGCTTAACGAGCTAGAGGTCTTGCACATTTGATAAAATGACTTAATCTCTAGAAACAAACCATGATAGTTAAATAAAGATAGCCATAACCTCCCTAATGTTAGGGAGAGAAGAATATATGTTAAGAAAGGTAATAAGCTGCCAAAACAAGAGTAGATTAAAGATTTCGGACAAATGAGCTAACAAACGAATGGTAACATGAAAGTAGTAGAAGATAAAGTTAGATGAGTTGTAGAATCATATTGTAATAGGGGCAAGTTATAGTATACACATCCTAGGATAGACACGAACAAAGCTAAGGGAAGTAGGATATGAATAATGAACGTAAGAATAAGTTTAAAGGAAACGAATTAGCAAATATGAACCATGAGTTACAGAGAGTACCAGGCGAGTTTTTTCTTATAAGTACGAGTACCTAGCTTACAGATTGTTGATTGTTGAATGTTGTTTGATGTTGCACATACATAAGTATTGTCCCTATGGACATCACTAGTGAACGCATAGGTGAACAGTAAGGGTGGTAATGGACGGCCATGAGAACGCATAGCCAAACCCGAGTATGTGAGCCATACAGACGGTCTACTTAGCTACACGTACGTGCCACTAGACATTTATGGTTGTAGTTCGCCTTACAGACAATTTGCCTTAATGTATATAAGAGCCACTTTATGTTCACTTTGTATGAATAGACGATGATGTAGTAAAAGATAATAATGCAGTCATTAGAGATAGTACATAGTATTATGATAGTACAAGTTGTGTAGTTAGAGAACGGACAAAGCGGTCCAAGCGCTTGTGATCCGGTAAGATGATCGAGAGTACGTGGTAAGTCCACTTTTGTTCTTATCTTGAAGTAGATATTATACTGTATTCATTCATGTTATTTAGTTACCGAGTTTATATATATTGTTTTCTGCCTTACATACTTGGTACATTTCGCTGTATTGACGTCCCATTGTTGGGGCGCTGCATTTCATGCCTGCAGGTGTAGGTAATCGACTTGATGAGCCCTCACAGTAGACGGGATTGATATTCAGTGGAGGATCGATAAGATACCATTTTATTCGTAGTGCAGTCAAGTCTAGAGGTCATGGTATTAGAGTTTTGCTACAGACTTATATGTAGGTCGGGGGCCTGTCCCGATCATGTTTGATGTCAAACACTCTCAGAGGCTTTTATAGGAACATGTTCAGTATGTACAATATGTTAGTAGCATTTCCGGCCCTCATTTATGTTTCCCTTTTGGATTGTCCGGTATTGATACTCGTAGTGGCCTCCTCGGCTCGAACATGTATTGATGTTTTGAGTATGATGGCTAGCTGATACGATGCTTGCCCGCCTACGATATATTACAAGTTGCGTCCATGTAGGTCATGATAACATATAATACGATAGAGTTCGGCCATGTTAGCCTATGTACGTTCTAGGTTACATCCAGCATTAAAGAGTTGCAGAGTGGGTTCGCTTAGGCTAGTACAGCACCGGGTGCCGGCCACGCCTTACCTAGGTTGGGGTGTGACAACAAGCCTCCAAACCACTCGAATATAGCAAGTTAACATTTAAATAAGTCAAAACAAGCTTTAGAAACTAACCTAGTATAAAAAAGGCACGATCTTTAACATGGAAAAGTCAATAAAAAGTCAAGCGGGCCCACTTGGACGAAATTCAAAATAAAGACCAAATTCCAATTACCCGTTCATTCCCAAGTCTAAATATGTAATTTATTTCGAGATCCGACCTCAAATCGAGGTCTAAATCTCAAAAATATCAAATCACAAGCTTCTACCTAACCCTGATTCTACTATATGAAAATCTAGATTTAAGGTTGAAAATCTATGAAAATTAATGAAAATTGATCAAAAATAAGTTAAAGCCACTAACCCTTGAGTTGGGAAGCCAATTTTCTACAAAAGTTGTCTCCCACAAAGTCTAGGTCTCAATAATGGAATAAAATAAGGTAATCCCGCAATCCTCTATTTTACCTAGATGTAGGGTTCGCAATTGTGCAACTTGCAAATGCGAACTTGTGTTCGCAAATGCGATATTGCCCCCTAAGCTCAGAAGTCGCAAATACGACACCTAGTTCGCAATTGCGAAGGTCGCAAATGCAACTCCAGCATCGCAATTACGAAGCTAGCCTTCCCCTCCCACTTCGCAAATGCGAGGTCCTTTTCCCAATTGCGAGGTCCTTTTCCCAATTGCGAGGAGCTCATTGCAATTGCGATGAGTGCAATACCAAATATTTCCAACACACCCCGAAACCAATCCAAAACTCACTCGAGCCCCACTCCAAACATCTAAACAAGTATATAAACCTCATACGAACTCGCTCGGAAGCTCAAAACTTCTAAATAACATCACGAATCAAGAATCGCGCATCAAAACTCGAAGATTTCAAAGTTCATAAACTCATTTTTCAACTTTCACAATGAGCACCAAAACGAGCTCGTGTCACTCGAGACCCCAAATCATCGTACGAACCTACCAGAATCATCAAAACACCAATCCAGGTTTATTTACCAATAATCTTGACCGGGGTCAACTTCAACAACTAAGGTTTCAAAATCAAGTTTTCTTTGTAAAAGCATATTTAAACTTTTAGGAAATCAAAACGGACCACGTACACAAGTCATAAATCATCAAATTAAGCTATTCAAGGTAGCACACAATGGAACAAAGACCTAAAACTCAAAACGATCTATCGGGTCATTACAAATTTCTAGCATGATTTCTAAAAATTCCCCTGCCCCATCCATATTTTGAATACCTAGTAATTAATAATTAAAAGTTTTTATTTCTTATATACACATACATTTGTCAAAAATCCATCTAAAAAGAGTATTTATTTTTATTGTTAACTTTATTTTAAAGTAAAAATATATATAATAATACTTGTACATCCAAATATGACACATGAAATTACATTATAATTACATAATCACAAACAAACAAATCTATGCAATTATTCCATCGTGTATTACTAGGATGTACACCAAATCCGATTACGATATGTCCTTCCAATCAGACTCTAGAGGTCAACCAAATCATTAGATTATTGTTTTGTTATTGTACATATTTTTGTTGTTGTTGTGAAAAGTCATCTAAAAACACAATTTGCAAAACGTCTTGCAAATTGTATATACGTGTACAACACGTCACAACACGAGCGTGCATATAGTACTTATATACATGTAATGTACAAATATAAAATACAAAATTCCTTTGCAAAATCCTCTCTCGTCACGCTGGTAATTTCACGCTCCTTTCTCTCTCTAAAAGAAATTTCCCTTTTCCACTCTCTCTATAGCAATCTCATGCACGGACATTTCGCGTGGAATTTGAAATTAGCGCACACGAATTTCATCGATCGACTGTGATAAAGAGGGGAAAGATGTGATTCGTTAGCAATTTTCAGTTAATTATTTATGCAAATTTCACTAGATTGGATATTATTTGGATATTTACCTAGGGTATTATAGTGTCGCATGAAGAATCGGCGAACCAAAGTCGTTGTGCGGCACTTGCCGCCGACGCTTTCTCAGTCCACGCTTCTCGAGCAGGTTGATTCTCGCTTCGCTGGTCGGTACAACTGGTTCACTTTTCGCCCTGGCAAGACGAGGTTAGGGTTTCCATAAATAGCAATTAACAAGTATTTTAATTTTTATGTATTTGTGTACTGTATACAAAATTATGTTTTTGTATTTGTAAGTATGTGGTTTCTGACTACAATATCTTCTGTAATCGTTATTTATATTGCTTGGCAGCTTTATTATTATTTTCTTTATATTTTGTATTTTGTCTGGTTTCTTTTCTACAGCAAATAACTGATATTTATGTGATTTGTCTATTTATTGTGGTACTTATAGTAGTAACTCTTTACTTTTGGATATTGCTTGTGACTGTATATTATTTTTTATTTTTTTAAATATTTTTTTCCAGTTTCCCTTTATTATGCTTTATCTTAGTGCTATTAATTCCCTAAGCTGTGATTGTGGGTACTTGTTGCTGTGAGTTATGTGTCAGATGAAGTTCAGTATTTCTGGAGTGTTTCATTTTTTTCATATTTATTAAGAAATGTAAGAGTTTATTTGATCCAGCACTAGGGAAAAAGAAGGGGGGGGGGGTATTGATGTAGTACTAGCATTCAATAATCGCGTTTACAAAATTATGCTTTGCTTTGTGTTTCACCATAGCCATCTTTTTAATGCCCATTAGAAATACATATCTTGAAATGTTCCTTCTCCACAAAAGGGGGTAGAAAGAGTAAGGTGGTACTTATTTTAAAGGAATGCCTGAAACCCCTGGTATTGATGAGATAGTGAGGGGTATTAAAAGGAAAGGAAATCAATATGGTGCCAACGTACTACGCCATGTTGTTATTAGCAAAATCTTGTTTTTATATATAATATTAACTTTTCACTTTATGAAATTTAAATTGTGTGGGCACCAGTGTTATGGAGAGATAGTTGGGATTCTCTATCCTTAGTTCCTTACCAAAGGTCTCGGGTTCAAGCCTTCGAATAAAAACCATTTGCTCCCGAGGGTGTAACCTAGTGGTCAATGATGTGAGGGAAAGGGGAAAGATCCTGGAAGATTAGGATTCAAAACACTAGGTGATTTCTTTCCATCTGCCTAAGCCTTTATGGATAGAATTACCCGGTAGATGTGCTGATAAGAGGTAACAAATGCTCGGTAAATTAGTCGAGGTGTGTGCAATTGCCTACACCACTGTATAAAAATATAAAATTTTAAAAAAGAAATTTTTGTGGGTTATCCATAGGTTTTTTGCTTCAAAAGGAAATGAGTTGCATTGAGTTGTTCTTTTAGGCAAGGAATTGTGTTCACGAGTCATTGTATACTCCAGTGTTTGGTATGGATTCTAAGTATGTTGTTTGGCGTTGCACCAAAAGGTGTAGCCTCCATGAAGTTGGTGAAAACCAATGTGAGTCCAGTGTTCGAATTTATAACAGAGACAAAAGACATTTAGTGATTTATCTCTTCTGCCTAAGCCTTGATGGACAAAATTATCTGTTACTTGTTTGGGGAAAATAGCAGGTACTTGTTGGAATAATCTAGGTGGGCAAGTTGGCTTGGACATTGCAGTTATAAAAAAGTATATTGTTATAGTCTTCTCTTTTCGTGAAATGATTTGAACAAAATGCAATGTTCTTGGTACCTACAAGTATGAAGTTTCATGATTTATCCATATTCTGTGTATCCAACTAGTTCTCCGGGGAAGGGACAGCAAGTTAGGTTTACATTTATAACAGCTCGATGACTGCGTATCTGTAGTTTGTGTTTGAATTAGAGCTCTCCGTGGTGTGTCCAGTATCACTTTAGCTTTTGCCTCAGATTTGTGTATGCGGTATTGTATGCTATTTGTTTGGGGTCCGGAGTATTTTTGTTATTAATGAAGTCTTTCCCATTTTGCTTGGAAAAAAAATATTATGGATGGTTTGATTCCTATTTAGAAAAACTCTTATGCATGGTTTTATTTGCATAAGGTCCGAAACTGGTCGGATTTTTTGCTTAGTTTTTGCTTTTTTTCTATTATTTACCAAAGATTTCCTTTTCTTTACCTTTCTCATAAAAAACAAAGATTTCCTTTTCTCTATTCTATACTGTCTCGGGAAATGATTTATATCCCTCTCCACCTAAAAAGCTGATAATTGTGCGGTATGGTATGTTTGAACATGGATATACATACTTTAGACTGGTATAGTTTGATTCATTTTCCTCAACATTGACACTTTTATGCTAAAAATTTCTTCTGCAGCCTGAAGCATCAAAGCTATTCAAGAGCGTATATTGACTTCAGAAATACAGAAGATGTCATTGAGTTCGCTGAGTTCTTTGACGGACACGTGTTTGTGAATGAGAAAGGTAAGCTCAAGCGCAGTTACAAGAGATCGATTGGGCATTCCTTCATCAAGATGAAATTTGAAAATGATTTATTTGTTTATTTATTTTGGTTTAGCTTTTTCTATTGGGTGTCTCTTTGGTCCCTTTGGTTGTCACACACTATTATGTGTTGCACTATTTCTTTTCTGGTTCCTGCTAGATCTATCTTGCGTAGTGATCTATTCTTTTGATTGTAAAATTATTATTTTCATCTCCCGGGAATGTCTATATTAGGCACTCAGTTCAAAACAATTGTTGAGTATGCTCCTTCACAGCGGGTTCCAAAGCACTGGTCCAAGAAGGATGCCCGTGAAGCGACCATACTGAAAGGTATTAAAATTAATGAGCTATGTGACGTACGTGCTATCTCCATCTTGTCTGCAGTTCGTTAATTTTGTTGATGCACTTGTAGATCCTGAATATCTGGAGTTCCTTGAATTTCTGGCAAAGCCTGTTGAGAATCTTCCAAGTGCTGAGATACAATTGGAGAGAAAAGAGGCTGAACGAGCTGGTCAGTTAGAACATCTCTAGAATATATGTCCTACTCTCGTTGTGCATCAAATGGAGATCTTATTTATCAAAATGAGAGTTGTTGGAGAGCAAAACGTGAAGGTGGAGTGCATGTTGTTTGAAATTGAAGTTCCACTTATTTCTGTATTTCAGGCTCAGCAAAGGATGCTCCTATAGTTACTCCATTAATGGATTATATACGTCAGAAAAGAGCTGCGAAGAGTGGAGCTCGGGTAGGAAACTTTCCTGTTTCGAAATTCCTGATGTTGGGATTTTCAAACTTTACTAGCAAAGAACTAGTTGCTGTCTGTTTTTGTCGAGGTGCAGCTTTCTACTTGTAGGTGTTCCATGCTTTTATCTGTTGTGAAAAAGAGATATGGGAAAATATTAATTCTTCCACGTCATTAAACTAGTTTGTGTTTATCTTTGTTGACTGACTTGAGTACGCGAGCAACCGAGAAAAAAGTTTCGTCAGTTGGTCTGAAGTGAATTTTTATATTGGGAACCTCCTCTTTTTCTTTTATCTTTCTGTTTCAGTTATGAGATCTATGCTCAAAGAATTGAAGAAGCTGTACATATTCCGCTTTGAGCTACCTGTTGGTAAATAAGGTTTTGTTATTTGTGGATATTTTACCAGAATGAGCTTCTAACCTTCCTTATTCACTAAATAAAATGTCCCTGTTATTCTGGCGTTTTTATTAATGAATTCTTTTATATAAGGAACTGAAGTTTTGAGGGTGAATTATGTGCCATTGCGGATGGTATTAATAGATGGTAATTGATGTATAGGGGACAAATAGTTGGAAGAACTAGATATAGTTGAATTGCATCTTGTGGTAAAGATTGTGTTACGTTCTTGTGAAGCTGATTCTTCTTTATACAGGTGTTTTTTGCCCTTCTATGTTAAAATATTATTACTTTATCTATAAATGCTCTTCAGAAGCTGATTTGAGGACTAATCTTCAGTCTTTTTCTTCTTAAAGTTCCTTCATCAGTCTTCCTTTGCTTACTTTGTATTCTTATAGAAGATTCCATTGCATTCTCTACAATTTCTCTTTGAATATGGTCTCTTTTGTCTTATTAAAAGAATTATTGTATCACTATTTTGAGCAACTTCCCCTAAGTAATAATGACACCAAGTTTATCGGACTTGATTTTTGTCAGAGATCTATATCTAATGGAAGATCAACCAAAAGGGTTGGTGGCACATCCTCAAGAACTCCTAGCTCAGCTGCATCTAAACGAGGCTCTGAAAAGAGGACTTCTACGACCATGGTACATGCTCTTCTTCCCAAACTTATGGGCACAGACTACTGGGATTAGTCCATGTGTTTTTATATCACGCCTTTTTTATACATGATAAATTTGCCTTTCTAAGTGTACCATTCTCTACTCTTGACCTGCTTTCAGTTGTCTCTCATTGTAAAACCTGACCTGGTTTGATCTATATGCCTGCTTGTACATGAGGATGGTATTGGTCCTTCACCGCTCTTACTCTGCTTTTGCTTTTTGCAGCCTTGCCTTATAATTGAGCTTTTCATTGCTAGTTTCCTTGCTCTCTATAACAGCTTGGAAGCATGTTTTATTCAATCCTTGCACTAGATATTTGTTAGTTTGGTCATAAACTTATGCGCGCGCACACACACGCAGATGCTCATGTTTAGTTTTTGTCTTTTCATGTTGGGTATTGACAATAAAATTGCTACTTGTTGGGGATTTTTTTTTGTTTATTGACATGTTGTCAGTAACTCTTATCTTATATTGCTTACGGAATTACCACCTTGTTCTGCAGTATGTTCTACGGGACAGTTCTAAGGCTGGAAATGGTAAGGACAAATCATATATTCTAGTGCCAAAACGTGATGATCAGCAGCTCTCTGACAAGTCTGGATCCTCTGCTCCTGGATCTGGGATTGATTTAGTGGAAGGGGAAATTGGTATGTCTTATTTTTTTATCGTAGTTCTTACAGATTTACTACAGAATACAGTTGATATTAACATCTTTTTTTTGTTTGTTTTGGGATTGGGGGTGTGGTACGGTGGGGGGTTGGAGGAGCATTTAACAGTCCAAATGTTCTGACTGAATATGACAGATTATCTAACCTCTTTCTTGTAAAAGTGACTGAATATGATAGATCATCAGTTAGAACGCGCGCCACCCAACAAGGAAGACCTAAACCAAGCTGAAGAAAGTCTCAATTATTTTGCCATATTGACATGATGAAATATTAATACTTCAGTTAAAAACAAACTAATTGAATTGGATATATGCAGAATGGGGGTAGAATTTTTTGCAATTCTTGAATTGCATGAGACAAGGTGAGTTGCTCTGATGGTAAGCACCCTCCACTTCCAACCAAGAGGTTGTGAGTACGAGTCACCCCAAGAGCAAGGTGGGGAGTTCTTGGAGGGAAGGAGGCCGGGGGTCTATTGGAAACAGCCTCTCTACCCCAGGGTAGGGGTAAGGTCTGCGTACACACTACCCTCCCCAGACCCCACTAGTGGGATTATACTGGGTTGTAGTTGTTGTTGCTTCAATTGCGTGAGAAGGACCAAATCAAAGTAAGACATCTTCTGGTAAGCACTTGGTCCCCATGGGCTGTGTTTGTGAGCTAATGCATTTGTCCATTCAAGTGATTCCTTTTCTATCTTATAGAGGGAGATGTACTGTGAGGGTGTCTATCAGTCAAAATGGTGTTTTGACTGAATATGATGGAGTAACTAAATTTTTTCTGACAAAATATCCCCCCTCCCCCAAAACGAAAAAGGGTTTTTTTGGGGGGGGGGGGGGGGGAAAAAAAAAATTTT
>ML255326.1:24723-35088 GCA_005239495.1 Nicotiana undulata
ATATATATATATATATATATATATCTTGTCCTTTCATTTGTGTGACAGATTTGAAGACAAATTCTTCTTCTCTTTTCTTGTAGTGTGCTGGGTTTTTATTTGTTTAATCTATGTTGCTTCTGCTATACTAGAAGAACTTGTTGAATCATGAGGGATACGCCTAATTTTATTCATTACGATGTGGGCGAAATATCCTTAAGGACAGTGTCTTTGACACGCCTCAATCTAAACCTTTTATTCTCTATAATCAGCCTATTTTTCCAACAATATTAAAGATATTTCCACGTTGTTATTATGAGAAATAAAATTTGATATTGTCCAAGTTGTTATTCTAATTCTGAAAATAAGATCTGCACTTCACATTTGCACAATGGTCTCATGGAGAATATCACTCTATATTCAAATTTTTGTTGTGGGGTGCAATATGTCAATCAAGTCAATGAGCATTGTAGTGGTGAACTTCAAGGTATTATCTTTCCCTAACTTACATGTTTCTCACAAATGTTCAAAGGATTCTACAGGATTTTAAAGATAGTAATTTTAACCTTTTTCTCTTGTCATGTTTTTGTGCAACATAGTATAAAATTTGGTGTGAGTTTGATTTTATTTGGTATACATGAGTTTAAGAGATTTTCCACTAACCCAAATAAAAAAATGGGTTAATAATGAACGAGTCTCTTCAATAGAAACAATTAACAAAATTTGCTAGGTCAAGTTTGACAAATTTTCAATTAAAGTAATTTCATTTTCTTTGAAATTACATGAACAGCATATATCCAAAAGTTTATCAGACATATGTACTTTAGAAATTTATTTTAGATAAATTTTTATTTCTTGGACGGGTTAATTCTACTAGTGTAGTGGGAGATTTGGGTGAAGGAGAGTTGGAAAAGCACATAAAATTAAATGGTTTGATTTTGCTTGTGATGATGTACCGAATTTAAATATTTATTTTACTTTTATTACTTAAGTATTGAGACTTTTTAATAATTTATAAATTGCATGCTTATTAGTCTATATGATAATCTTCGGGTGAAGCTATATCATTAGCTTGTTATTTATAAAGTAGAATTCTTTATGAGTTGTGAAAAAGTTATCTCCTTAACCAGAAATTTTTAAAAATGTGGGGGACCGTGATGTGTAGAGTTATATAGCCTGATCCTAAGAAATAAAAAGGTGATAAAATTGTTTATTAATGTTACAATAAAGCCTTACAAAATTGAGATTTTTTGTGGCGAAAATTTGTATTGGAAGATAAATTATTTTTTTAAAAAAGTGTTGTATTTCTGGCTTTGAAATATTATGTTGATTCGGGTCTCTTAGTCATTTGGGTGAAGAAATCGTTGAATTATGACCCATTTTCTACTGATTAGAGATATTTCTGTAGAAGTTAAGGTTGCTTCTATATTTAGAAAATTTTACTTTGATACTTGACTATGGAAGATGCAAAAAGAAAATAAATTGTTATGTGTTGAAAGATGTTTCAAAAGGCACTAGTACATAAGTCAAGTTGAGATGATTTTGTGCCTTGCTTGAGAAGTACTATGAGTTAGTACTTTGTATGTGAATTTTCTACTGTATTAGATGGATACTGTGATGATATAAAATCTCTGATTCAGATGAGAAAAACTAAATAGTGACTGTGTGATCACCTTTTGGTGGGTGTTGTGGTATTAAAATTGCCGGGAAGTGAGGTTGATTAAGCAACCTCTTGGTGAGTTAAACCGACAATGATTATATCGATGAATTGTGATTGCCAAAGCGCAATAACCATTGTAAGAAAATAAATCTTTCAATGAGAAGTGTAGATACATTTTCTTAAGATATAATGCCATAACGCAATTGCTTAGAGATGATAATTTTTTATACATATTATGTGTAGTCAAGAGAGGATTTGGCCGATCCTCTGACTTATAAGTGAAACATCGAGGGGTTGAGACTTTTGTCAATTTGATATGTATCAACAATGATGGTAACTCAACCTATGTGATTGGAGATCCCATGAAGTAGGTTCATATGGGTAATAACAAGTCATTAGCTGATCAAACGTGCACTATTAAATTATGTCTCTTCCAATGGTGCGTGTGTATATATAGTGCAAGACTGCAAGGAGTGTGAGGTTGAGTTATTATACTCTTAATCCAATAATCCATAGCCTTTTGTAGGTGGTATATTGCACTGCAGAATACACTTGATGGATGGACCTATATGAGTGTGGAGTGAGGCCGCTCCTATGAAATTTGTGGCGGAATTTCTAGAGCACTCATGAAAACCAGGCGCGCGCATGGCCTATTAGCGCAAAACCGCGATAAACAATAAAGTGTGTGGGGGTATAATGTGATAGATAAGACACTAAACTTACAAAAGAATTCTTGGTTCATAGAAGTTTTAAACTTCACCAATTTTTCTGTAAGTTTATTCTTTTTTTATCTAGGTCTGGTTCATAGTCCAAGAGACACCAGATTCGACGCATTATGCTCATTTGTGAAAACCCAGCAAAAGTATTTTTTATATTTCTTAATATTCTTTTTGAGTTATGTGGGGGATTGTTAGAAAAATAATTTGACAACTCAAAAAGAAGTATTTAAAAATATGTCTAGGTTCATTCTCTTAAAATAATATTAATGATATTTATTATACTAATCAATTTGATTTATTCTCTTCATATTTATTTTGTGAAAATATGATTTTTATAACAACTAAGATCGTTAAATAGCCTTAATGGCATTTACTAATATGTCTTCTTTTGTAACAGATAGTTAGCCATATAACAATTATTTTCATCATTTAAGGTTATATGAATAGTAATCATAAAGTGAAACTAAGTTTTGTTAACTATCAAGAGTTTTATATATATATATATATATATATATAAAACTCTTGATAGTTAACAAAACTTAGTTTCACTTTATGATTACTATTCATATAACCTTAAATGATGAAAATAATTGTTATATGGCTAACTATCTGTTACAAAAGAAGACATATTAGTAAATGCCATTAAGGCTATTTAACGATCTTAGTTGTTATAAAAATCATATTTTCACAAAATAAATATGAAGAGAATAAATCAAATTGATTAGTATAATAAATATCATTAATNGACGGATTTGAAGACAAATTCTTCTTCTCTTTTCTAGTAGTGTGCTGGATTTTTCTTTGTTTAATCTATGTTGTTTCTGCTCCTAGTTTATACTAGCAGAGCTTGTTGAATCCTGGGGGATACGCCTAATTTTATTCATCACGGTGTGGGTAAAATATCCTTAAGGACAATGTCTTTGACATGCCTCAAGCTAAACCTTTTATTCTCCATAATCATCCTATTTTTCCAACAGAATCTAGGCCACCCTGACCCTTAACCCTGATCCCGAACCCGACCTTGACCCTGATCCCTCGACCGTGAATCCAACCTTGACCTTTGGGTTAGAATTTTGGGTGCGAAGGTCCGAGGATAGAGAGTGCGCGGTGGTGGGGGTGGATCAGGGATAGTTGGGGTGAAGTTGTTGTATTGGTAAAAAATAAACTTAACGCGTGTACCATTCATAAGAGGACATGTGGCAAGAATTGATTAGTAATCTTACCCGACAACTAGAGTATAAACCGAGAAGCTTGAAAATCGGAGATAGATGGAAGACTGACTCCTTGGAAGATCAACTAGAATACTCAGAAAGAAAGCCAAATTTCCCGAGAATTTATAAATGATTAAGGAGTGCGCGAATGAGAAGGATACTCCCTCTGGTTCACAATAAGTGGCCGGTTTACTTTTTTATTTTGGTTTAAAATAAGTGTCCATTTATATAATCAAGAAAGAGTTCAATTTATTTTTTCAAAATAACCCTTATGTACATACTAAAAAGTTTGTTTACTCCTCACATTAAATAGTTAATTAGGGATAGTTTAGTCATAATAGGTATTTGTGTATAGAAGTTAGTATTTTCTTAATGGGCATGCTAAAAGCAAACTGGTCACTTATTATGAACCGGAGGGAGTATCAAATTAACAGACGCTAGAGTATCCGAGATTCATCATCAAAACTACAGTTACGTGTCACGACCCAAATTCCCAACCTTAGGGATCGTGATGGCGCCTAACACCACACTTGCTAGGCAAGCCAATGTTAGAATTCGAATAACTAATTTTCTTTGATTATTTCTTAAGCATCAGTAAATAAATTTAAAGTAAACTTAATGTAAATGATTTCCACAGATAAAGTACTAAACAATTAAATAAAAACGAATCACGAGCTAATTATATAAATAGATCTAGAACTACCCCAGAGTCTGGTGTCACAATTCACGAACTACTAAAGAATACTACAAATACTGGGCTGAAAGAATTAGTGTAACTGTTTTGAATACTCTAAAACAGTTTTATAAAAATTAGGAGAAGACTCTCGAGATCTGCGAACGCCGGCAGATATACCTCGTGTCTACGAATAAATAGATGGATGCTCCAAAATGCCCTACTGCTGGCTAGTACCTGGATCTGCACAAAAGAGTGCAGAGTGTAGTATCAGTACAACCGACCCAGTAAGTACCGAGCCTAACCTCGACGAAGTAGTGACGAGCTAAGGTGGGGCATTAACAATATATATATCCTGTGACAACATAAATAGTAAAGCAAGAAAGAAATTCTAAACAAATAAACAGATACTGCACAACAACAAAATAACTCATCCGCCTTTTTCAGGCCTCGGCTATAACTAATACTCAAGTAAAACTCCAAGTTCCAAACTTTACTTTAAAATAATCACATGTGCTAAATATGAGAAAACCCGTAGAATAATACAAAAAATTTCAAATCATTTAGAGTTTAAAAATCAATAAAAACATCATTATTCACCTTTTCACAATCTTGTTGCGGCGTGCAACCCGATACCACATATTCACAATATCACAATCAATTATCTACCTTTATCACACCAATTATCCACCCTTATCACACTAATTTATTCACCCTTATCACACCAATTTATTCACCCTTATCACACCAATTTATTGATTCAAAAGTTTCAAACCGAAAACAATATAGCCCGTAAACTTTGAACAACAACAATGTAAATAGTCAAGAAATCGACATGAATATATATATATATATATATATATATATATAATTTCCACCGCGGCTCGTAGCCCGGTTTAAATATACTGTATCATATTAAAAATGCGAGGATCTCGTCTTCAATTCTGAATCACAAGCAACATGCGTATCGTGCCAATCGAAACATTCCATTTCCTTCCTTTAAATATTTTCCGTTGAACAAAATTACAACACGTAATGATAGACGCAATTATCTTCATAGAATTTCTTAATACAAGTATTCACATAAGTAGATTTTTTTTGAGTTACGATGCTCACCCGAGAGTAGAGAATATTAGAAGTATTTTATTAGATACGCATTAACCGTATGAAGTTAAGGAAATCATCACTTTATATAATTAGAGATTGTTCTTGTAATGACTCCATTTAATGTAATGACCTCAGCCATACCATAGAAAATATATCAACAGGCTGGGTCTCCACCTCTAGGAACCTGACCTCCACCTTCGACATTCCGACCCCTTTTTCCTAGCTGGTCATGTAGATTGAATTGTAACTTCAATGGGGCACGTATCCTGAGTGTTCTGATGAAATATGACTCTCCCTAGTCTAGGACAATTTCTACCACTAGCCTACATAAAGTATCAACCTGACTTGAGTCACACAAAATTTCACAATCGTAATTGAGTCTTTTAATGAGTATGTGGACTTGCTCTCTAGCTAGATAAACCGAAGTAGGAGTATGACTGGCTAACTTATCAAACCCGAGGGCATGTTCTGACATTGTCATGGTGACCTGACACAATCGTTCAAACCCTAAGCGTCACGCAAAGATAGAAGGTTCGAGAAACAAACTCTTTCAAAAGAATTTATGAGAACTGAGTCAAGTAATTGAGGTTGCATTGGCTGATCATCCTCTTCGTAGGCTTGCCACAAACACCGGCGTCCAATTTCTTCTTTTACCATGTGGACTCATCACTGCTGAGCTACCCCCTTTATTCATATACTTTTTATTATTATTTTGAGGTAACTCTCATCTCTATTGACACACAATGATCACAAAAGTAGAGCTGTATACCGATAAATCTTGGCACGAACCATGTAGTCTAGAAGCTTGCTAATCATTGTACTCCTTCTGGAGCACCCCAAAATCCGCAACAGTGACTTCCGCGCTGAGTAGAACTTCTGTAGATTTAAAGTTGTTTGAATAACTCCTTTGGTACTGAGGTATAAGGTTATTAAGGAAGCGAACATACGGCAAGTCCCAACTTTATCTCTTGCAAAATCTCATGCCTTATACATTCCATGCCCAAACCGATATAACACATGACCCCGCAATCTATCCCTTGACGGTGGACTTCCTCACTTGGCACGAAGTCATAGGTCACAATGCCTGATAATCCACAATGTTAAACTTCACAGCTCATATAAATTAACCCCGTTGCTTTCAACTATTCCCTTGTTATGCAATACTGAAGTAGCTATGAATCCTTCTGGGATATGGGCTAGTCCAACATGTACCGACTGAGCTAGAACCTCCACATATAGATCCATTTGAGACTGTACAATAGGTGCTGATGTTCAGTCTTTAGACTGAGCTCCGCTTCTGTCTCTTCCCCTAATCGTAGCTATCATTGGGGCTTCACCTTTTGTCCGGTTGTAAACGCTTTGCGTGTTGTCGAGATTTGTGAGATGACAAGAATAGAAAAGTTCAATCATCAATGGTAGAATAAATTCGCACGATAGAGTAGAGTAGAAGTGAAATTGTTCCTAACTTCATAGCCTCTAAGAGATAAGTACAGACGTTTCCGTACCGATCCTTAAGACTCTACCAAGTTTGTTCGTGAATTGTGAGACCTAAGCAACCTAGAGCTCTGATACCAACTTGTCACGACCCTAATTCCCAACCTTAGGGATCGTGATGACGCCTAACACCACACTTGCTAGGCAAGCCTGTCACACCTCCTTTTTCACCCCCGGTAAGGGTAATAAGGGAGTTTTTCCACTTTAAGTGACATTATTCGATTTTGGGATTTATTTATTTAATCAGAGTCGCCACTTGGGGTAATTTATGGTGTCCCAAGTCACGGGTTTATTTTTAAATCCCAAATCGAGGAAGTTTTGACTCTGTTTATATTGTCTGCGAACCAGAAATCCGGGTAAGGAATTCTGTTACCCCGGGAGAAGGTGTTAGGCTCTCCCGAATTCCGTGGTTCTAGCACGGTCGCTTAGTGATTCATACTTGGCTTAAATTATCTAATTACTCATTTTTGGGACCTATGTGTATTTTACCTTTTACCGCTTTTAAGAAATTATCCTAAGATAAGTCACGCGTACGTGTACTCATTTTAATTAATGCGCTAAAAATCATGTCACGCGTACGTGAACACAATTAATAGCCCTTGATATTAACATTATTTGGCCAAAGTCACGCGAACGTGTACTTTGATTTTATTTTGAAAATCGGCACTTGAATAATGTCACGCGTACGTGTACACAACTCGTCACGCTTATTATTAATAAGATTATTTCGCTCAAAGTTGCACGGACGCATTGGTGAACAATATTGATATATATATGGAGTAGTCAATAAGTTAATAATTGGAGCTCTTCTATAGACTTAACATTCTCAAAGTTGCATTCACACAACTGATAGCTAATTCATTGCAATGGAGAATTCATAATTTATTACTAAAATTATACAGTTACGTCAACATTCTTCAAGTCTACTAATATGATAATGAAACAATATAATAGCACTGTCGGATTAATTTACTGATGCTTCCGTACAACAACCCAAACATACACTTCAGCAATTAAACAAACCAATAATACCTATCAAACAAATGTAATAGAACAGATGACACATAAACAATTTCCAACAGTTCTTAATCCCAAACAAATCTGCAAATTCATATGATTTACTCAAATAGCAGTACCAGGACAGTAGTGAAACGACAAAAATTGGACCAAGTGAAGGTGAAGAAGAGCTGGTACAGAACTTGGCTACATGGAATCAACAAAACCCGGAACCGCGAACCTGACCGGAAAACCTCGAGTCGAACACCTTAGATCACGAATCCGCCAGAAAAGAATCTGCCCGTTTTTGTGTTTGTCTCTTCAAGTTGAAAGATAGAGAGGGAAGAATCGCTGGCCGCCGGTGATGAAGTCCAGCGGCAGCGCTGGCCGCCGGAAACTGCCGGTGAGGATCGAGAGAGGAGGCCAGCAGTTGTGTGTCTTGTGGCAGACGGGGGGGTGGGTCAGAGGGACACCGGCGAGGGAGGGGACGGCGACGGCAGTGGGGTGGTTGTCGTGGGTGTCAAGATTGTGTGCTCCCCCTTTTTTTTTGTCTGCTTTTCTCTTTAGAAGAATGGGCCTTGGAGTCTTTTTTTTGAAAAAGAGAGTAGGGTTAGGGTGTAAGGATTTTAGTAAATTGGGTTGGGCTCCTTCTTGTTGGGTCCTAATTTTGGGCCTAAGAAACACTAAAAAAATGAAATGTATTTATAAGAATAAAACTTACTCTTAATTAACTAAAATACACTACTAAAATAAAACTAAATGTTAAAAGTGAAACTATTTTTGTAATTTTTATTTTTGTGATAAAATAAGGTAAAAATAGTCAAAACGAGTCAAAATAGAGATATTAAGCCTAAACTAAATATTAAACGCTAAAATGTATAAAATATCTGGGAGGGTCAAAAATCATGCGTCTACAGCTGCCCCTCTTTGACTGGAAACATGAAGAGTTTTCAGACAAAGAACGACGAGACAAGTTATTTTTGACCCGACACTTATTTATTGAGACCTAAAACTAACAGAAGAGAATGTGACCGAGCCCTGGTATCTGAGATGCCTACATATCCTTGGCTATAAAGGAATCAGGACACGTGTAGTTCAAAGGTAGGAAGAGTGATGGAGAAGGATACTGAGATGGAGTGTCGAGTGAGGTGCCGTTACGTCGAGGTTCCGTTCCGAGGTCGTGTTATTACATCAAAATCAAACATGAAAAAATACTACCTAAACCTATCAGCTATGAGTTACAAGACTTCTATCTATAAGTCTTCTGAAGCTTGATCTTGGGTCTTGAATGGTTTTCATGCAGACTCTAGATTTGAACCTTGACACTTGCTAGCTGCAGGTGCTACTTCAATCTTTTTTTTTTTGTGGTTTTTTTCTTCTTCTTTTATCCTGGATTAAGACTACTTCTGCTGGTCATCTATTGTCGACTCGCATCCTTGTCGCGAGCTTCTGCTACTTCTAACCTTAATTGAATTCTGACATGACTTCCCTTGTTCTCCAGGTGGGCGCCTGCTACTGACTTGAACTTTGAAAAAAACTTTGAAATGAATTCCCTCATTCTCCAGATGGGCGCCTGATGACTTAAATTGAAATAAATTCCCTCATTCTTCAGGTGGGCGCCTGCTACTGACTTGAACTTTAAAAAAAACTTTGAAATGAATTCCCTCATTCTCCAGGCGGGCGCCTGATTGCCAAAACTTGAAACTGTATTCCCTTGTTCTCCAGGTGGGCGCCTGATTGCCAAAACTTTAATTGTATTCCCTTGTTCTTCAGGTGAGCGCCTGATTGCCAAAAACATGAACTATATTCCCTTATTCTCCAGGTGGGCGCCTGATTGCCAAAACTTGAAACTGTATTCCCTTGTTCTCCAGGTGGACGCCTGATTGCCAAACTTGAAACTGTACTCCCTTGTTCTCCAGGTGGGCGCCTGATTGCCAAAACTTTAACTGTATTCCCTTGTTCTCTAGGTGGGCGCCTGATTTCCACAACTTGAAACTGTATTCCCTTGTTCTTCAAGTGGGTGCCTGATTACAACAAACAGACAAACAAAGAAACTTTCTGCCCCAGTTTGGTATCTGGGCACACGGGTTAATGTTAATCGAATCATGTTACCCAAAATCTCTAAGAATTTAAACTATATCCCATTATCCAGGAGGGTCCTGAAAATTTCAAATTGAATCTTATCTTAAGAATGAACACTTTAAAGCCAACTATATTTCCTCAAAGTAGAGCCTATGCTAGATCTTGTTACTTATGGATGTTTTGAATTTTAACTAAGTCCCATTGTACAGGAGGGTCTTGAGAACTTCAAATTAAATCTCATTATCCAGGCGGGTTCTAAGAACTTGAAAACTAAATCCCATTATCCAGGAGGGTCATGAGAGCTTAAAATCAATCCTTGAAAATTTGAAATCAAATCCCATTATCCAGGAGGGTCCTGAGAACTTAGAATGTACTTACTTGAGCCAGGCTCTCTTCCTGGAGGATCTCTGTAGAAAGAACAAAATTCCTTGCCCCTAAATCATG
>ML255328.1:0-44646 GCA_005239495.1 Nicotiana undulata
TATATATATATATATATATATATATATATATACACTTTAAGCTAAACATCAACTACAGTAACTTATTTGACATCATCTTTGTTAGGAGTAACTAGTAACGGGTATTGCTCCAAATAATTTTCATTTTAGCCACAAACTTTACCAAAAACAAAAATATCTAGATTTCTCACAGTATTTGTTCGTTTTCCCTCTGACAAGAATGAAACAAAGAAAGAAGAGTGAACAAATTCAAGTAAGAGTGCTCGATCAATTATTTTTAATTAATATATAAATTAACAGAAAACAGTGGAAGTACAGGTACGCGAATCACTGACATAATGTTGTTCCTTCCTAATTATTGCTCTATATGTCCACGATGAAAAACTGTAGAAAATATTTGCTCGTTCATAAATTATCATTTCATTTATGATTTGCGAGATATATAAATTATTTTTGAATGTAGAATAAATTATAACTTTCATAAGGCATGTGACTTGAATCAAAATTCTATTCACTTGATCGCAACTAGTCAAATAATTTTCTTCATAATAATTTGCCAGAAAGTGTGCACATATATTCACGATATATATAGAGAGATTTATATTTCAAATATGAAAAATTACTTAATTTGCAAATTAGTGAATCTAAAATTGTACCTTGCAGGGGACCAGATTCTCCTTGTTTCTATTGTCAGGAAGGGAAGAAGAACAGCAGAGAAGCTACATTTGAATAAAATATTGGGTGTAAAACTAGAGAAGAAAGAACATTAAAACCCAGAAAGGAGAAAAGCACAAAAAGATAGATTGATCAAAAGGAAAAGCACACGAGAATATTGGTATCACTGTGAAAGAGAAAGGATGACAACGACAAAAGCTGCAACATTTGATCCTTGCTCCCCACTTTGCCACGTTGGATCTTCACGTGGCAAAAGTAGGCCCCATCACACCACTCTAGCTTTTGTTTTTTTCTTAAATCCTAGCGCCAAGAAATTCTATATTATGAGTAAAGCATACTCTAACAAAACTTCTCATTAAAAATAAAAGAATATCTTCATTACAATCAGAAAAAAGTTTCATCCGCCTCTACTTTAGGTCTTGAAATATCTTAACATGTACAAGTAAAAACATATATCATAGTATGAATTATAACACATGCTTTTAAATTTTGAAATATTGTTTTAGTTACCTAGTTGTTTGAGTAATTAATTAACATTATACGCTAATTAAGTCATCCACATTTAGAATTTTCGTTTATTATAGTTTGAGAATATTTAACTTATACATATATTTTGTCTAAGACTAAAAATTGAATATTATAGATAAGATAGAATAAATAAACGAAGAAAATAGAATTGTCGGTAGAAGTAGAAATCATGAGCATGTGAAAGGAACATTTATGGCAGATTGACAGTTAAGAAAAGCCGCCAATTCGTTTCCATACAGACAGTTTCTCGTTAACGTAGTTGTAGAGGGACAAAGATCCTCTTCCTCTCCTTGTAAACAAAAAAAGAAGAGTATTGTTTATATTATATCCTTAAATTACATTACATTACATACAGATGCCCCACTAGGCCGGTTATGTGACAAATCAGATGTCGCCACGTGTACAAGGAAGCTCAGATTCCAAGAAAGGACAACTTGGAAGCATAGAATTTTGCTAGACTCAGAAAAATACTCTCTATATATATATATATTGTAACTTTGTATGTATACATTAAACCATTTATAACTATATATATGCATGCAGAGAATTAAGAGTGAGAGAGAGATCGAGGAAAATTGAACTTAGCTATTGGGTTTGAGCTTGAGAAGAAAGATTATTAAAGGTTTCATGTGTAAAAAACAATTTTAAAGACAAAAGTAGCCAAGAGGGGGTGACAACTTTCATTTGCTTTTTGGACTTCCTTCTCTTTTTGTCTTCTTATCAATCCTACAACTTAACTTCCTCATCATTTTTCCGCCAAACTTGTCTCCATAAAATTTCTATCTTCTCTAGCTTTATTTCCCTCGTCTTCTTCTTCTTCTTCTTTGGAACTTCTCTCACGAAGATAATAAAATTATCAAGAGAAGTTCCAAAGAAGATTAAATTATTATATTATATATATGGCACCTGTTTCATTGCCCCCTGGTTTCAGGTTTCATCCAACAGATGAAGAACTTGTTGCTTACTATTTGAAAAGAAAGATCAATGGTAGGAAAATTGAACTTGAGGTCATTCCTGAAGTTGATCTCTACAAATGTGAGCCATGGGATTTACCAGGTATATATAATAACTCCCTTTCCATTTTTTGTTTTGGTCAAACGTTTGATTTTCGATAAGCAAAATGATCAATCATCTCTAAATCGATCAAGTGCCATAGAAGATGTGTGTCAAAAGGAAAAGTACGATGTGGAAGCATATTTTCCTAATTTGTAATTGTAACGTGTTTCTGAAGAAAGAAAAAGAAACATTACCTAGCAAGCTAGATACTTCCAAAGTGATTGTCAAGAAAGGTATAACAATTAAAGACATTGTACTAAGTATTTCCTTTTTACTTTGATATATATTGAATGAATTAATTAATACTCGTGTGTATTCTTAACATGTAATTATTGAATGTTTTAAAAACTCAAGAAATTAAAGGACATGGTGATCACAAGCTAATTGGCTAAACAAAAAGAAAAGAAAATGAAGAATTTAAAGGTGTTTTTCTTCTAAAGGTACTCACATAATAATTAGAAGCTTCAGTTAGTTTATTTCCTTGATGTTCCATACGCGTGCAAGCTAATATGTTCTGATTCTGGATACTTTAGTAGTAAAAAACATATGCTTTATATATATATATATGGAATTGTTTCTTATCATTGCATGTATGTTTCTTTCCTTAAAGGAATTTTGTTGGTCCCTACTTTTGATTTCCTATTGAAGCTTAAAGATGTGTACTTTACTACTTAGATGAAATATCTGAAGTCAAAATTAGAACTAACATGATTTCATTCTCTTCCAGGGAAATCATGATTCCAACTTTAAGTTATTTTGAACCCCTCACTTAATTTTCGATCTCATTTTGCTATTAATTTAATTATTATGTAACAGATAAGTCTCTTTTGCCAAGTAAAGATATGGAATGGTACTTCTTCAGTCCTCGTGATCGAAAATACCCAAATGGAACGAGGACTAACCGTGCAACGAAAGCTGGGTACTGGAAGGCTACGGGAAAGGATAGGAAAGTAAATTCACAGATAAGGCCTATTGGAATGAAGAAAACCCTAGTATATTACAGAGGGAGAGCACCCCATGGAACTCGAACCGGTTGGGTCATGCATGAGTATCGTTTAGAAGAAAGAGAATGTGAAGTTGCTAATGGCATGCAGGTACATACATATATACTTGATATGTTTCCCAAATGATTTATATATGTTATAACGTAACTACTCAGATCGACTTGTAATATTCCATGCATGAAATTTGCAGGATGCGTATGCACTTTGCCGTGTATTCAAGAAGAGTTTGAATGCCCCAAAAAGTGGAGATCACTATGCTAGTGATCGATCATCTAGCATTGATGTGTATACTGAGGGATCAAGGTTTGATGATATGGATCAGAGCTCTGACTATGGAATGCCATCAGCAGCTACAAGCTCATCCATGGCTGTCCATGGTTCTCCGTTAATGAATGTTGCTGGTACAAGCAGTCATGATGATAAATGGATGCAATACTTATCAGACGAAGCTTTCACTTCCATTAATCCCAATAGTAATGGAGCTAATTTTCCATATCACCCTTCTAAGGTAATGCCAAACTTGGACTTTGTATTAGTATATATGACGAAATCATTTTCTAATTTGTGTTATTTATTTATTTATTTATTAAAGGTTGATATAGCATTAGAGTGTGCGAGGTTGCAGCATAGGTTTGCATTACCTCCATTGGAGGTGCAAGATTTTCCCCAAGTGGGCTATGTTGATTCTCAATCAAATGATCATCTTATGTATCAAAGCACAAATCAAACGGATATTGTACAAGAAATCCTATCCGTAGCCCAGGCTTCACATGATCTTACAAATCAAGATTCATGGGGTGGAAATTACAATTATGCTGCTCCTACTGATGACTTTTCATTTCTTCCTCATAATAATCAATTAATCCATGACTTGGGTAATTCCTTCATTTTCATGGAACAACTAAAGGAAGATCACAATGCTAGGTCCATTGCAGTCAGTGATTTTGATGACAAGGTATTAATGCTACTAATCTATATATGCAATCAACTTTTTTTAAATTTTTTTTTTTTTTTTGTGTGCATAATTTCTTGGAATCCAATATCCTTAATTAAATAACTAATTTGCTTTCTGTTGTACTGACCAGACCTTTCTTGAGGACTACAAGATGGTACCAATAGAAAATATTTCAGGTCCTCATAAAGAAGAACAAGACCTCCAAGGTATATACTATTAATTACAAAATTATCCAACTTGTTTCTTCTTTTGTTTTTGCTTTTAACTTATTATCGCTGACAGTTTGTCAAAATTTTATAAATGCATCATGCACTATTTAATTAAATATATTTGTAGCAAGTAGCAGTGTCTTATAATTTTTCAAATTATTAATGTTAAAAGTAGTGTAAATTTGATTACAGGAGAAGCCAGCGGTATGCATAACAGCTCAAACAATTTCTCATTAGGATTTGGTAATGACAGCTTCTTGGATGATGAAGAAAGGGATGGTTTTGAAGTTTATGAGAAAATTGAAGTGAGGCAAGGATTGTTTATTGCGACAAGGCAAGCAACCAACACATTGTATCATCAAGTGGTACCTTCAAAAACAGTTACAGTACACAGAGAGCTAGTCCCAATGCATGACTTTCCCATAAGAACAATACAAGAAAATGCAACTTTGCTTGATACATTTATGGCATTTTCAAGGAAAGCACTATCACTATCAGGAGTACTTATAAGATTCACTAGGCTTTGGAAAGGAAAAGTAAGCACTTTGGTTGATATGATTACACCTTTATACACATTTTGGAGTATTTTGGGGATTGCTTAAAGGAAGATGACAAAAGAAGAAAGAGATTTAATTTGTGGAAATTAATCAAATGACCTACTGTATTAATTACCTCTTTTCACCATTTGCTTAATTCTCCCTTCTTCCCTTTGCAGTTTGTACCATTTTTTACTTGTACTTTTGTTTTCTATAATGATTAACTTCTTGTAATGCTAACCACAATTAATTGTTGTTAGAGCTTAACTTAAGCCCCCCAAAATTGACACCAAGATGTAACTTCTTGATATAGATTGTATTTGTTCTTTTCGTTATCAAATTAATCATTCTTAATTTGTAGCCAATTAAAGCCTATATATCAATAATGGTTTGGCCTGGACATCACGTGCTGTGATTCAGTCTATGTGATAAAAAATTTATTCAATTCTTTGATCGATCCGATCATATGGTTACCTAAACTTAAATAATTTCCTTCTCTTTATTTTTTTTAATAGTATCTTAACTAGATAAAAGAGCTAATTTTGATCATTTGTACTAGTGTCAAACCAGTCGTGACGGCACCTATACTGGAACTAGACCAGCCAATATCACACATCGACATACTGTTTTCAAGATTTCCAATTCTTTTTCAACATTTCATACGTATTTATAAATTTCTGAATTTTAAGCAAAAACAAAACAAGCTAAACAGTTTAACAGTTATCCCCAAGACCTGGAGCCAACATGTCATGAGCATCTAAGAGTAGTACCAAGAATTCTATTGTCATCATACGTAATCTCGGAACGAAGAACTAAGTACAAAATAAGAAAGGGGAATAGAGATGATGTGGACGCTAAACATCTACCTCAATGTCCCAACTTTGGCTCCGCACGTAATAAGATGGCTACGCTCGGTACCCGCACCTGAATCTGCACACAGAGGTGCAGGGAGTAATGGTGAGTACGCCAACTCAGTAATAATGAAAATAAATCAAGTCTGAACAGTAAGAAATACATAGGAGCAAATCATCGAATCACAATAAGTAAAATCTTTATTCCCAACAGTGTATACATTTAGTCAATGTACTTTAAAAGCCAGTTTCAGTAAAAATCCTTTGAACATGTGTGATTTCCAATGATTTCAGTAAAATACCCAAGAAGTCTTAGTATAAAGATGAGATGAATCAAAAATAGTTACTCAGGCAAAACAAGTATCATAAACCGCCCCTCAGGCAAATCATCACTCAGAATCAGTCACTCAGCATGCCTCACAATCACTCAGTATCAGTCCCTCGGGCAACCTCATTGTCACTCATGCCTCCCAATCACTCGTCACTCAGCACTCGGTACTCGCACTCAGTAGGTACCTGCACTCACTGGGGGTGTACAGGCTCCGGATGGGCTCCTACAGCCCAAGCGCTATAACAAGCCAAACCATGGCATCAATCACTCTGGTACTCGGCCTCTCAAATATCATAACAGTGTAACATGCTGCGGCGCGCAGCCCATCCATCATATCCTTACAATATTGGCTCTCGGCCTCACTAAGTCAGAAACTCTCAAAATGCCACCCGGGCCATAAATAACGGGGTTCTCAACCCAAAATAATATTTTATATCATGAAATAATATCAACAAGTATGAGTATCAAAAATAGTTCAACATGAATGACTAAGTGCAAATCATAATCACCACAGTGAGGAATATCAGAAAAATAGCCCCAAGGGGTTTAAACAGGTCGGCACGAGGCGCCAAACATAGCTTACAGCCCAAATATATCAAAACAAAAATATGATTTATCATGTGATTTAAAAGCAGTTACGCAACTCAATAGTTGCCTCGGGAAGAACCTAATTCATATTCCCCATCAGTGCATGCCACACACTCGTCATCCAGCGTGTGCGTCACTCCAAAATAGTGAAAAGATGCTAAGTCCGGGGTTTCATACCCTTAGAACAAGATTTAAAGTCATTACTTACCTCAAACCAACCCGAAAAGCTACTCCACAATACTATTTCCCCTCGAATCAGCTCCCAAATGCAGGCCTTTCAAAATCAGATTAATAACATCAAATTATGCTAGGGAGACGAAACCAAATCGAAAAATACCAAAATTAGGCACAATTCCCGAAATTGGCCAAACCCGACCCCTGGGGCCACGTCTCGGAATTCGATAAAAATCATAAAATTGGAAGCCTCATTCACTCACGAATCTATACATACCAAGAGCATCAAATTCGGATCCCAATAGCTCCTTCCATTCCTCAATCAAAGTCTCCAATCTTTCTAAGCCCTAACCCACAAATTACCACTGATTTTTCCCACAAATTCACTCTAAATCAGTCTAAAAATTACATAGGAATGAGTTTTAGGTTCAAATATCTTACCTCAACGAAGTCCTCTTGATTTCCTCCTTCAAAACCCTCTCCAAGCTTAATCCCGGATGATATATTGAAGAAAATGGCTCAAATTCGCGAAGGCATGCTTATATACCTTCCTGCACAGTGGTTCCGCACCTGCGGCCACTTATGCGCACCTGCGGTCCCAGGTGCGCACCTGCGGAGAACCCTAAAAAACCCAGCCTCCGCACCTGCGCTCAACCTTCCGCATCTGAGGCTTCGCAGGTCCGAAAAAGACGTATCACTTTCGAAAACTCCTCAGCCAGCCAAACTTCCGCATCTGTGGCTCCCTGTCCGCGCCTACGACCTCGCACATGCGGCTCCCCTTCCGCAGGTGCGGAAACACAAGAATCACTCACACCAGCAGCTTTAGCTGCATTTCCTCAACTCCAAACCTTCTGACGCCCATCCGAAATCAACCTGAGCCCTCGGGACCCCAACCAAAAACACAAAAAAGTCATAATTGATTACACATACTTAGTCGAACCCTCGGAACATCCAAAACAACATCTAAACTCCAATTCAACCCATGATTCAAGCCCAAGATTTCTAAAACTTCCGAAAATCACCAATGATGCCGAAACCAACCAAAACACCTCCGAATGACGTGAACATTTGCACACGCGTCCAAAATGACACTATGAACATGCTCAAACTGTCAGAATTCCATTCCGACCCCCGATAGCCTATTTTCCACTGCCGACTGGAAATCGCCAAAAACTAGCTTTGCCCAATTGAAGCCTAATTCTACCTCGGACATCAAAATCTCATTCCGAACACACTCCTAAGTCCCAAATCACCTAAAGAAGCTATCCAAGCCATAAAATCCGCATTCCGAGGTCCTCTACCAATAAGTCAACTCCCTGTTGACTTTTTCAACTATAAGGCTAATTCAAGAGACTAAGTGCCTCAATTCTCACCACGAACACTTCGACCCCGAACTAACCGACCCCGACACATCATAAACATACTAAGCAATGCATAACAAGGCAGAAACAGGAATAACGAGGCAAATTCTACGGAACAACTGGCCGGGTCGTTACATTCTCCCACTCTTAAACAAACGTTCGTCCTCGAACGGGTCTAGAATCATACCTGGAGTCTAAAACAAGTGAGGATATCTGATCCGCATCTCACGCTCGGTCTCCCAAGTGTCCTCCTATACTGGCTTCCCTCTCCACTGCACCTTCACTGAAGCTATATCCTTAGACCTCAACTTCCTGACCTGACGACCCAAAATTGCCACCGGCTCTACCTCGTAGGACATATCACCCTCAAGATGAACTGTGCTGAAGTCTAAAACATGAGATGGGTCACCAATATACTTCCGTAGCATCGAAACATGGAACACCGGGTGAACACTCGATAGGCTGGGTGGCGAGGCAAGTCTATAAGCCACATCTCCAACCCTCTGAAGCACCTCAAAAGGCCCAATGGACCGGGGACTCAGCTTTCCCCTCTTACCAAACCTCATAACACCCTTCATGGGTGACACCTTCAGCAGTACCTTCTCTCCCTCCATGAAAGACACATCCCGGACCTTCCGGTCCGCATAACTCTTCTGCCTAGACTGCACCGTGCGAAGCCGCTCCTGAATCAGCTTCACCTTATCCAACGCATCCTAAACCAAGTTTGTGCCCAGTAGCCTAGCCTCGCCTGGCTCAAACCAACCAATTGGATATCTACTCCTCCTACCATATAAATCCTCGTACGGAGCCATCTGAATACTGGACTGGTAACTATTATTATAAGGAAACTCCACGAGTGGCAGAAACTAGTCCCATGAACCCCCAAAATCAATGACGCAGGCACGCTACATGTCCTCCAAAATCTGAATCGTACGCTCTGACTGCCGGTCCGTCTGAGGAAGAAACGTTGTGCTCAACTCAACCTGAGTACCCAACCCTCTCTGTACGGCTCTTCAAAACTGAGATGTGAACTGAGTACCTCTGTCAGAAATGATAGAAACTGGAATCCCATGCAATCGGACAATCTCCCTGATGTAAATCTCGGCTAACCGCTCCGAAGAATAAGCAGTACCAACATGAATGAAGTGCGCGGACTTGGTCAGCCGATCCACAATGACCCATATAGTATCAAATCTCCTCGAAGTCTGTGGGAACCCAACTACAAAGTCCATGGTGATCCGCTCCCACTTCCACTCCGAAATATCTAACCTCTGAAGTAATCCACCTGGACTCTGGTGCTCATACTTGACCTGCTGGAAGTTGAGACACCGAGCTACAAACTCAACAATATCCTTCTTTATCCGCCTCCACCAATAATGTTGTCTCAGATCCTTGTACATCTTCGCGGCACCCGGATGGATGGAATACCGCGAGCTATAAGCCTCTACTAATATCAACTCTCGCATCCCATCCACATTGGGCACACAAATTCGGCCCTGCACCCTCATGACCCCGTCATCACCAATAGTCACATCCCTGGCATCACCTCGACGGACCTTGTCTCGAAGACCTAGCAAGTGTCGGTCATCATACTAGCGTGCTCTAATCTGATCATAAAGAGAAGACCTGGAGGCTACACATGCCAATAACCGCGGGGGATCTGACAAATCCAATCTCACCAACTGACCTGCTAAAGCCTGAACATCAATTACTAAAGGTCGCTCTGCTGCTGGAAGGTAGGGTAGACTCCCCAAACTTTCTGCTCTATGACTCAGCGCATCAGCCACTACATTGGCCTTCCCCGGATGATAAGAATAGTGAGGTCATAATCCTTGAGAAGCTCCAACCATCTCCTCTGACGCAAATTCAAGACCTTCTGCTTGAGCAGATACTGCAAACTACGATGATCAGTGAAAATCTCACAATGCACCCCATACAAATAATGACGCCAAATCTTTAAGGCATGGACAATAGCTGCTAGCTCAAGATCATGCACTAGATAATTCTTCTCGTGCACCTTCAACTGTCTAGACGCGTAGGCAATCACCCTACCATCCTGCATCAGTACCGCTCCCAAGCCAACTCTAGAAACATCACAGTAAACTGTATAAGAACCTGAGCTAGTAGGCAAAACCAACACCGGAGCTGTGGTCAAAGCTGACTTGAGCTTTTGAAAGCTCTCCTTGCACTCCTTAGTCCACCTGAACTAAGCACCCTTCTGGGTCAGTCTGGTCATAGGTGCTGCAATGGATGAAAATCTCTCTACGAAACAGCGATAATATCCTGCCAAACCAAGGAAACTACGAATCTCGGTAGCTGATGACGGTCTAGGCCAACTCTATACCGCCTCCACCTTCTTCGAATCTACCTTGATCCCATCACAAGACACCACATGGCCCAAAAATGCCACTGAATCAAGCCAGAACTCACACTTAGAAAAGTTTGCACACAACCTCTTCTCCTTCAGAGTCTGAAGCACAACTCTCAAGTGCTGCTCATGATCCTCCCGAGATCGAGGGTATACCAAGATTTCGTCAATAAACACGATGACGAAGGAATCAAGATAAGGCCGGAAGACACTGTGAATCAAGTGCATAAAGGCTGTTGGGGCATTGGTCAGCCAAATGGCATAACAAGAAACTCATAATGGCCATATCTGGTACTGAAAGCAGTCTTCGGGATGTCAGAATCCCGTATCTTCAACTTATGATACCCGGACCTCAAGTCAATCTTGGAGAACACTCTAGCTCCCTGAAGCTGGTCAAACAAATCATCAATATGAGGCAAAGGATACCGGTTCTTCACCGTAACCTTGTTCAGCTTCCGATAATCAATACACATGCGCATAGAACCATCCTTCTTCTTCACAAACAACACCGGTGCACCCCAAAGTGACACACTAGGCCGAATGAACCCCTTATCTAGGAGTTCCTGAAGTTGCTCTTTCAATTCCTTCAACTCCACTGGCGCCATACGATATGGAGGAATAGAGATAGGTTGAGTTCCTGACACCAGGTCAATACCAAAACCAATATCCCTGTCAGGTGGCATGCCTGGCAGGTCTGCAGGGAACATGTCCGAAAATTCATGGACCACAGGAACAGAATCAACAGTAGGAGTCTCACCATTGACATCCCTCACAAAAGCCAGATACAATAGACATCCCTTCTCAACCATACACTGAGCCTTTAGGTAAGAAATCACCCTGCTAGGCACATACTCAGTAGAACCTCTCCACTCAACTCTCGGAACTCCAAGCATGGCCAAGGTCACGGTCTTAGCGTGACAATCAAGAATAGCATGACAAGGGGATAACCAATCCATGCCCAATATCACATAAAAATCAACCATGCTGAGTAACAATAGATCCACTCGGGTTTCCAGACCCCCAATAGATACCACACATGACCGATACACACGATCTACAATAATAGTATCGCCTACCGGAGTCGACACATGAACAGACATAACTAAGGACTCACGGGACATATCCAAAAAATGGGAAAATATGATGAAACATAAGAGTATGTGGAACCAGGGTCAAATGAAGCCAAAGCATCTCGGTGACAGACTGAGATAATATCTGTGATCACTGCATCGAAGGCCATAGCATCTGGCCTGGCTGGAAGTGCATAGATATGGGCCTGACCTCCTCCTGCTCGACTTCCCCCTCTAGGTCGGCCCCTAGCTGCCTGGGCGGGTGGTGAAATGGCTGGAGTTGAAGTCGAGGGTTGACCCCTCTGCTGAGAAGAACTACCAGGATGGAGAGGACACTGCCTCCATACATGTCCAAACTCTCCACACTCAAAGCAACTCTCTGGAGCTGGAGATGGGGACTGAAGGGAACCCCTGGCACCAGGATAGCTACTGGATGAACCATGCATAGAAGAACCCTGGAATGATGATGCTCTAGAGGAACTCTGAGCTGGAAGGGCACTAAATGAAGAGCGCCCCAGATGAGAGCTGCGGTGACCCTGCCCCGAAGATGCGCCACTATACGCTGGGCGAACTGGCTGAGGAGGTCTAAATGGGAGACCTTTACTATGCTGAAACTGCCATCTGGAAGGGGCACCACTGAAACTACCAGATCCCCGAGGCCTCTTAGCCTCCCTCTCCTCCCGCTCCTAGTGGCGATCTGACTCAATATCTCGAGAAATATCAACAACCTGGTCGAAGGTAGCACCTGACACTCTCTCCCTAGTCATCAAAATACGGAGCTGATAAGTGAGGCCATCCACGAACCTCCTGATCCTCTCCCTATCAGTAGGGACTAACTCAGTAGCATGACGAGCCAACTCTGAATACCGCATCTCATTCTGCGTCACTGATAGCTCTCCCTGACGCAGCTGCTCAAACTGCCTGCACTGCTCCTCCTTGTGAGACTGAGGAACATACTTCTCCAAAAAGATAGTGGAGAACTGCTTCCAGGTGAGGGGTGCTGAACCGACAGGCCTACGCCTCTCGAAAGACTCCCAACAAGTGAAAGCAGCACCAAAAAACTGAAATGTAGCAAACGAGACCCCACTAGTCTCCAGAATCCCTGTCGTACGAAGTATCCTCTAACACTTATCCAGAAAACCCTGGGCATCCTCGCCCTCTGCGCCGCTGAATGTCGGAGGATGAAGTCTACTAATTCTCTCCAGCCTGCGTTGCTCATCCTCCGTCATAGCTGGAACCACAAAGTCCTGAACTGGAGCAACAAGTTGGGTTGGAACTGCCCCCGGTGTCTGAAGGCCATGTACAACCTGCTCAGGTGTCGGGGCAGCTAGAGTCGGAGTGTCTCCCCCGGCTTGAGATGTAGCAGCAGCTTCCTGAGCCAGGCTAGTACATACTGTCAAGATCTGAGCCAGGGTCTCCTGAAGACCCGGGATAACAATAGGCACTGCCGATGTCTGAGCCTGTCCCGCTGGGATACCCGCAGCGGGAACCTGATCCTGAATGGCAGGGAGATCCACTGGTACTGCCACGGCTGCTGTGCGGGCTGGTCCCCTACCTCAACCACGACCTCTAACGCGGCCTCGACCTCTCGCTGGTCTCGCTGGTGCCTGATCACCCTGATCGGTAGCGCGTTTCCTCACCATCTGTGAGATAATGAAACAACAGAAGTTTAGATTTCCAGAATCAATAGAATGGCACGACAAAATTCTAGAAAAATGGGATTTTTCCTATGGGTTCTGTAGCCTCTCGAAGATAAGTACAGACATCTCTGTACCGATCCGCAAGACTCTACTAAACCTGCTCATGACCATTGAGTCCTATGTAACCTAGTGCTCCGATACCAACTTGTCACAACCCCAAATCCTAAACCGGTCATGACGACGCCTATACTGGAACTAGGCCATCCAATAATCACACATCGACATACTGTTTTCAAGATTTCCAATTCTTTTTCAACATTTCATAGGTATTTATAAATTTCCGAATTTTAAGCAAAAACAAAACAAGCTAAACAGTCTAACAGCTATCCCCAAGACCTGGAGCCAACATGTCATGAGCATCTAAGAGTAGTACCAAGAATTCTACTGTCATAATACATAATCTCGGAACGAAGAACTAAGTACAAAATAAGAAAGGGAAATAGAGATGTTGTGGACGCAGAACAGCTACCTCAATGTTCCAACTCTGGCTCCGCACGTAATAAGATGGCTAGCGCTCAGTACCCGCACCTGAATCTGCACACAGAGGTGCATGGAGTAATAGTGAGTACGCCAACTCAGTAGCAATGAAAATAAATCAGGTTTGAACAGTAAGAAACACATAGGAGCAAATCATCGAATCACAATAAGTAAAATCTTTATTCCCAACAGTGTATACATTTAGTCAATGTGCTTTAAAATCCAATTTCAGTAAAAATCCTTTGAACATGTGTGATTCGAATGATTTCAGTAAAATACCCAAGAAGTATTAGTATAAAGATGAAATGAATCATAAATAGTTACTCAGGCAAAACAAGTATCATAAACCACCCCTCGGGCAAATCATCACTCAAAATCAGTCACTCAGCATGCCTCACAATCACTCAGTATCAGTCCCTCGGGCAACCTCACTGTCACTCATGCTTCCCAATCACTCGGCACTCACACTCAGTAGGTACCTACGCTCACTAGGGGTGTACAGACTTCGGAGGGGCTCCCACTGCCCAAGCGCTATAACAAGCCAAACCATGACATCAATAACTCTGGCATCCGGCCACTCACATATCATAACAGTGTAACATGCTGCGGCGCGCAGCCCGATCCATCATATCCTGACCTCACTTAGTCAGAAACTTTCAAAATGCCACTCGGTCCATAAATAACGGGGTTCTCAACCCAAAATAGTATTTTATATCATGAAATAATATCAACAAGTCTGAGTATCAAAAATAGTTCAACATGAATGACTGAGTGTAAATCATAATCACCACCGTGAGGAATATCATGAAAACAGACAGGTCGGCACGAGGCCCCAAACATGGCTTACAACTCAAATATATCAAAACATAAAAATATGATTTATCATGTGATTTAAAAGTAGTTACGCAACACAATAGCTGCCTCATAGTGAAAAGATGCTAAGTCCGGGATTTCATACCCTCAGGACAAGAATTAAAGTCATTACTTACCTTAAACCAGCCTGAAAAGCTACTCCGCAATACTCTTGCCCCTCGAATCAGCTCCCAAATGCTCCGAGTCTATCAAAATCAGATTAATAACATCAAATTATGCTAGGGAGACGAAACCCAATCGTAAAACTATCAAAATTAGGAACAATTCCCGAAATTGGCCAAACCCGACCCCGGGCCCACATCTCGAAATTTGATAAAAATCACAAAATCGGAATTCTCATTCACTCATGAGTCTATACATACCAAGAACATCAAATTCGGACCGCAATAGCCCCTTCAATTCCTCAATCAAAGTCTCCAATCTTTCCAAGCCCTAACCCCCAAATTACCACTGATTTTTCCACAAACTCACTCTAAATCGGTCCAAAAATTACATAGGAATAAGTTTTAGGTTCAAATATCTTACCTCAACGAAGTGCTCTTGATTTCCTCCTTCAAAATCCCTCTCTCAAAGCTTAATCCCGGATGAAATATTGAAGAAAATGGCTCAAATTCGCGAAGGCATGCTTATATACCTTCCTGCCCAGTGGTTCCGCACTTGTGGCCACTTACTTGCACCTGCATTCCCAGGTGCGCACCTGCGAAGAACCCTCAAAAACCCAGCCTCCGCACATGCGCTCAACCTTCCGCATCTGCGGATTCGCAGGTGCGAAAAAGACCTCGCACCTGTGGAAATTCCTCAACCGGCCAAACTTCCGCATCTGCGCCCCCCTGCCCGCGCCTGCGGCTCCCCTTCCGCAGGTGCGGAAACACTAGAAGCACTCACACCAGCAGCTTCAACTGCATTTCCTCAACTCCAAACCTTCTGACGCCCATCCGAAATAAACCTGAGCCCCTCGGGACCCCAACCAAAAACACAAACAAGTCATAATTGATTACCCGTACTTAGTCGAAACCTCGTAACATCCAAAACAACATCGAAAGTCCAATTCAACCAATGATTCAAGCCTAAGATTTCTAAAACTTCCGAAAATCACCAACGATGCCGAAACCAACCAAAACACCTCTGAATGACCTGAAAATTTGCACACACGTCCAAAATGACTCTACGAACCTGCTCAAACTGTCAGAATGCTATTCCGACCCCGATAACCTATTTTCCATTGCCGACCGGAAATTGCTAAAAACCAACTTTGCCCAATTCAAGCCTAATTCTACACCAGACATCAAAGCCTCATTCTGAACACACTCCTAAGTCCCAAATCACCTAACGAAGCTATCTGAGCCATAAAATCTGCATTCCAAAATCGTCTACCAATAAGTCAACTCCCCGTCGACTTTTTCAACTATAAGGCTAATTCAAGAGACTAAGTGTCTCAATTCTCACCACGGCCACTCCGACCCCGACACATCATAAACATACTAAGCAATGTATAACAAGGCAAAAACAAGAATAACGGGGCAAATTCTACGGAACGACCGATCGGATCGTTACAACTAGATTTCCTCTTTCGTTATTCCATTGAAGGCCTACGAGTTTTTTCTACTGCTATTTGGTCTATCATTGAGAAAATAACACTATTCTAAAACTAATTCCTAGATTATTACTGCAGTGCCATCTTTCATACCACATTAAGGAGAAAGCAAAAGAATTTCCCGTAGTTGAAAGTTAAGTAAATCGGTAGAGTAATTCGAGTTTCTTACATAATACTAATTTAATTGTTTTTTGTTCTCTGGAAAAGGAAATTTTAACGTTGTTTTTTTTCTATTAGAATTCATGTAATAGTTAATTTAATAGTTGAGTTGTTTACTTTCTCAAGGATTGAAATAATTCAAGAATAATTTAGGCACAATCAAAAACTTCAACAAAGACTATGTAAAAGAAATTTTTTAAACTAGGGAGAGAACGTGGTAGGAGGCTTTTTCACAACTCATAAACTCTTAAATATTTTTACATCATAACTACTTCTCCACAATAGAAAATATGTAGTAGCACCCCTATTTATAATACTACAAAATCAAAAACCTATTCCAATATAAAATTGGTAAACGAAACCTAACTAGACATGAACTAAATAGACTACCAAATATCAAATCCTAGGCAACTTAGGAATACTTATTAATCTTGGTTTAGTTTCCAACAACCTCCCTTAAACCAAGATATTCAAACTTGAGCATGTCATGAGTATCATCAAGCCTTGTAGAAGTTAAGTACCTTAGACTCTCTACCAATTCCAAAAATATGTAGCATCACCAAAATCGCGAGTATCATCTTTAGTTAACTTCGATTTCTCTTCAATATTGGCCATATATGATTTGACTTTAACCATGGTAAATCGCTTCAAAATGTCATTAACATTTTTTTTTTTTTACTTTGAAACCATCTATTTCTCTAGCCTTGTAGTTGGACTTGTACACCCCAATTCAACTCCAATTAGACATTCTACAAAGTGTGTAGAGTGATGCCACCAATAAATATTTCTTCATGCTTCTTGAAACATGTAATCTCAAACCATGACACAAAATTTATTGTATCTTCAATATCTATTGTCATGCCTTGTTATGGTTCTGGATCCCAAGCTATTTTTGCCTCAGACTTGGCTGGTTCATTAGAAACTTTCTCTTGATGAACCATCTTGCTTCTTTCATTACTCAGTTCATCTTCTATATCATCAACGATTTTTCTTGTGAAATACCAACCTCCTTTGGAATGACATCCCTTGCAACTAAATCTTCCTTTTTATTAATCACATGAATTTTTGAAAGACCAATTTGAATATTATTTGACTTTTCTTTATATAATCTCTATCACAACAAAAATTACATGTGCCTTCTCTGCTTCTGAATTTTGGCCTTCTTGATTTATTTCTGCTAGATCTGTTATGTCTTCTTTTTCTTTTGGTTAATTATCCTCTTCTTGTGATGTCTCCTATAGTGTCTCGTCTTTTTGTTGATTCAATTATATCTCATATATCATCAATTCGCCTTCTAAATCATCAAGTGTGAGAGTTCTAAGACCTTTGGTGGCCTGAAGGTTAACTTTCTTGTTGTTAAACTTTAAATTGAGAGACTGCAATATTTTCTCAACAATTTTAACTTCTTCCAATACTTTTCCGTTGATCCTTAGACCATTGACTATTTATGTAATTCTTGCAATGAATATTTTAACGGACTATGTGGGTTTCATTCAAGCCAACTCAAATTGACTCCTAAACTCTTGCAGTTTCTCCTTTTTTATGTCAGCAACTTTTCGATATGACTTCACCAAGATTGTTCAAGCCTCCTTTTATGACTTTGCTTGCGAATATTTTTTAGATACATGCAATTCGACCTTAATGGTGAGATAGTAGCACGTCTTATAATCTAAATGTCTATTCTTCTCCAATTGCGTAGCAACATTACCCATCAACGTTATGCCTTCTAGCGGTTCCTCAAATCCTTCATCAATGATAGACCATAATCAATAGCCTTAAAAAAATACTTCATATGTTGATTCCAAGTATCAAAATTATTTTTACCATCAAACACAAAAATGGGACAATTAGGTAGTAAAGAATCCATATTTTTTTGGATCACACAGGCTCTGATAGGATCTCACACAAGCTCTGATACCAATTTGAAGGATTGAAATACCCCAAGAATAATTTAGGCATAATCAAAAATTTCAACAAAGACTATATAGAGAAAATTTATTAAACTAGGGAGAGAACGTGGTAGGAGGTTTTTTCACAACTCATAAACTCTTGAATCTCTCTACATCATAGGTACCTCTCAACAATTGAAAATATGTAGTAGCACCCCTACTAATAATAATACAAAACCAAGACAACTTAGTAATACTAATTAATCTTGGTTTAGTTTCCAACACTTTCTCTTGGGTCAAATCATTACAATATGTAAGGGGCTGATCTACCCTATAAATTTGGGTTCATGTGAACCCATGGTCTTCCCGACAAATTAGTTTTTCCATGTATTTTACACAAGTGGTCTAATATTATCTTTAGGAACCCTTGCTCTACAAAGCTAACTAGTGCACTAGCTATATAGTTGTTTTACTTCACCAAGGACACGGGATCGAATCCTTTTGGAGTTTCTCATTCTAAAGTTTTCTTTCCTTTTTTATTGATTTCTTTCATTTGTTCTTGTCCTATAGTTTTTTATTCCCCCTATTCCCAATTTATGTCAACCTCAATTCCAATTGCTATCTCTCGAGTAATTTTCTCCTTACCCATTTTGCTTCTTAGTTTTTAATGGCTTTTACCTCAAAGAATCTTGAATTGTTAGTATAGCTTCTAAAGGAATATTTTAGTTCGTTTTTGTAAGTATTTTACATATAAAGAGTTTGTCATATGTTAAGATTTTTTAATATTTTTGTACTTCTTTTGCACTAAAATAACACAAGTTTCAGATTTTACGGTATTAAGTTGTTATTAGCATTTTATTTTTCCTCTTTGTTTTGAATTTTGATGGTAAGAACTGAGTTATTTAAGAAGTGTATAAGTTACCTCTTTAAATAGTATTTAAAGTTGATAATAAGTTATAAAATACTAAATGTTCTCACATCATTTGACATTATCGATCAAATATTTTTTGACACTATTAATAAGTACCACGTTATACCCGGTGGTGCATTCATGGTCTCAAAATCCTGGACCAGCCTTTGCAATATTACATAAATGGGCTAAAATCCTCCCAATGCTGCACCATTGAGCTAATTAATTAGTTATGTTAGACTCATCTTAAGAAATTTAATCATCAAGAAATTGCATTCAATGATCTTGAAAAAGGATAGTCTTAATTATTTGATCCCCTTGCCCAATGGATAAACCTTTAAAGTCAAAAGTGTTGCCTCATGAGGCAAGCTATGGGCAACACTTGTTAAACTTAATGTTTTGCCATGGGGCACGCAAGTGGGATTAAAAAATCAAAAATGACACCGAAGTGTTCTATTTGTGAAAATCACCCTTTAATCATTTAAACATGATTGTTATACAAATAGTCGGTTGGATTCAATGTTTACAATAACGGTATACATAGATTATATACTATTATACACAGTTATGCATATATGATGTATGGATTATACATATATTATATCTCAACCGACTATTTTTTAGTTTAAGTGATTGAGTAAACGACTGTTTAGATTAATTTTTCTTAACATTTTTTCATACTCCTGAACCCAAATATACCGTTAATTTTGATAAATTTATAATAATCACGAAATAGTATAGGAACACTTTTGTTCTTCATTTTACTTTAAGTAGGGGTGTACAAAGAAAACGCCAAGCCACGCCAAACCGATAATCCGAATCAAACCTGGAAAAAAAAAGAACAACTATCGTTCGATATCTTATTTGGTTTGGTGTTGGAAAAGAAATCCGACCATAATTGGTTTGGTTTGGTTTTAACTAAAAAAGATCATTCCAAAATCAAACCAACCCGACATTATATTATACAAATTTTGGATATATTAATACATATATATACTAATTGTAACGTAATTTATAAATATTTCTTAAACTTTCCATAATTGTTTCTTTGAAGGTGCTATTTTAAGATTGGAGTTAGAACTTTTGAATGCTCCAATGAGTTTTATAGCCCATAAAATGTTAGTAACTCAAATAATGCTAACAAAAGCTCAAACCAAATCAAATCAATACTAACGTTAACAAAAGACATGCAATTCAATACTAGGAATGACAATGTGTTGGATATCTATTTTTAGCTTTGCAGTGATTTAGATAAAAATGCATAACCTATTTTTATTTATAAAAATGCATAACCTATTTTTTTTTAGTGTTTAGTCATGTTATTAATACTACCTTATTAGTCGTACTTATTTTTAGCATGACTTAGTACTTTTTTATTATGGTTTATTAGTTATCAATATGCTAAATGGATGGATCTTATCAATGTCCATGAATGATAAATCATAGATCGAACCGCCGAATCGGAAAAATGGGGTGCTATCATAAAGCTTTGTATCGCCTAAGTTCACGAGTTGGAGATAAGCGGACTCGAATCGCTGACATCCGCCGCAGGGTAAACCACCGCCTCTCAGGTCCCCCGACTGATTCTACCATAGAGGCCAACGATAGACAATAACTCCCCCCCGAACACAGCTTACAACTTTCATCGTACTGTGCTCTCCAAAGAGCAACTCTTCTCAAAATCTCACTCAAAAGGTGCTGAGTTGGAATCCCATTCTAACTAAGAATGAGTCATTGCCCTTCTCCGACCCTGACTGCCCAACCTGAGAGCGGACAGCTAATGCGTTCCACTTATTGAACAGGGTTCTATGGTCGGTCCGTGACCCCTGGATGCCGAAGGCGTCCTTGGGGTGATCTCGTAGTTCCTACGGGGTGGAGATGATGGGGTCGGTCCNTGGTTGTGATTTTATTATCTTTATTGTTGAATATTTTAGGATAATATCATGGCACATCTCATATTTATATTATTTTCTTGGAAAATACCATATATTACTAGGATTAAAGAAATACTTGGAGCACAAGTTATATGTTTTCTGCTATGAAAATTTCACCACGAAAAACCTTGAAACAATCCAAAAAAATTAAAATCAAATATTGAAAACCCCAAATATTGTTAGTTTGGTTTGGCTTTAGAATTAATTATCTGTCATAATTGATAAATCCGAATTAAAGGATTGGGTTAAATTAGGAACTGCAAAAATAGTTGTAACTGAAGAAGGTTTATATTAATTAATTAACAATTCCATATGAAAATAGCATAAGATAGATGTATTATTTTGTATGAGTAGCTAAAATCTGTTCTTTCCTCATGACCGAGAAGAGTCTCCACCACCAAAGGATGTGGTGTAGTGGATGCGACTACTCTTCCCTTAATCGGAGGTCTCGAGTTCGAGCTCTGGGTAGGAAAAAATCTTTGGTAGGGAGTGATCCTCTCCGAATGGAGCCCTATACGCGGCGCGAATCTGGATATAGTCGGGCTCCAATGCGAGTACCAGATACCATGTAGGAAACCAAAAAACAAAAAGAAGAGTCTCCGGTACCCAAACGTACTTGAGATTCTTTGCTTCAATAAAACCCAAAAAGAATGCTATAAAGGAAACGCGTATATATGTATGTCTTGTAAGCTAATGTATCCAAAACCTTAGCACGCATTATTGCAATCACAACTAGGTTTATTTTCGGTAAATGTGACTTTATTTTTCGAATTTTACTTTTTTTCTATTTTAATATTGAGCATTGTTATTTAGAGTATTAATAACGGCTGACCAGGCTAATTTTTTTTAACGTGATGATGGTCTATAACCAAACGTAGAGGGTATACTTTGTTCGTGATTAGGGTATCTTATAAATTAGGATGTTCATTTCCTTGTCCAATTACTCATCTGGCAGATTTGGATCACAGCTGTACTTTAATTTACATGACTTTTTCTTATATTGAAAATTATACTTTTTTTTTGGTAATTGAAAATTATACTTAACCAATCACATAGTACATATTTCAAGTTAAAAGAGTGGATGCGACAGGATCTGCTATTAAATTTTGAAAGCGACTGGATCTGCTATCCAATTTTGAAAAAACACAAAGGGTTCAAAATGTTCCTAAACTATTGGAAAATGTATGTGTCACGGCCTAAAATTTAACTAGTTGTGATGGCACCTGAGCCAATCCACTAGGTAAGCCAGTTAACAACTTTCCGATTTCAAATAAAAATGATAAGACATTTAAGGAAAGAGATATCTGAACTTATACATTTTCCAACCGACAGTACAAATCATGAGCTTCTAAGATTGGAAGTTACAAAGTTAGTATGAAATAATACATTATCTGATCAAAACTTATATAAACAGATTCCTAATAATCTAAGGCTACCATGAACAAGAGGCAACTACCAACGGATTGCAGGTACATCTTCAAATTCAGCTCCCATCGAACACATCAAAATGAGCAGCCAACATCTGCACGCAAGATGCATAAGTGTAGTATGAGTATAACCGACCTCATGTACTCAAATAAATAACAAACTTAACCTTAGGTTGAAAGTAGTGACGAGCTAGAAAAAAGTCGGGTCCAACACCCGTAGCCAACAACAGTTCATAACAACGTAAATCAAGTAATAAAGGACGTAATTCAGAGATGAAATGCTCAGCTTATTCATAGTTTCCCGAAAAATAGTTTCGACTTCCAAGTATCTCAGTGAAAACCCAAATCCTTTACCGAAATCATCAAAAAAATATGAGTAAGTTTGAAAATAATAATTTTTGCCAAAATTCCTTTCAACAAAAAGTAAGATGTTCCATTTTTCTTTTCACATAGCCAGTGTAACATATATCACTATTACCATATGTCAATATGTGTGAGAAGTCATGAATGACGTGATACTATACAACATGAGGAAAAATGCATCTCTATGCCTATATGTCAAGTGTGCATGCCAAATGCAATGCGAATCAGTGATAAAGACCATATGCATACTCTAAGAGTATCAATTCACTCAGTCTTCCCAGTCACTCAGTCCTCTCATTCACTCAGTCCTCCCAGTCACTCACTCCTCACACTCACTCAATCCTCCCAATCCCTCGGCACTCAAACTCAGTAGGTACATGCGCTTACTAGGGTGTGTACAGACTCCGTAGGGGCTCCTTCAACCCAAGCGCTATATCAAGTCAATCATGGCATAAAATTAATGAAACATGTTGCGGCGTGCAGCCCGATCCTATAATTATCTTCACAATCAGGCCCTCGACCTCACTCAGTCATCAATCTCTCCAGTCTCTCGGGCTCTCAATGTCATGAAATATCCGCCCAAAAATAACGATGTGATGTATCAATAAATAGTAACATAGACTAAGATATGCATATGAATGCGTATGACTGGGTATGCAATGCAATGAAAGCAGATAGCTCACGCTTAACAACAGAAATAACCCAGTGGGTCCTAACAGGATACACATGTAGCCTAGACATGGTTTCTAGCATGGATCACATCTCAACATCTCAAGTACATAGAAATTACATGGTTACATGTAAGATTAGGTAATTACATAGCACCAAAGAAATAACAAAGTCACAATTCATACGGTGCACGCCCACACGCCCGTCTCCTAGCATGTGCGTCACCTCAATACCAATCACATAACATGCAATTCGGGGTTTCATACCCTCAACAACAATTTTAGAAGTGTTACATACCTCAAAGAAGCCAAATTCCAATACCGAGCAAGCCAAGCGATGCTCCAAAAATACCATATCGCGCGTACCAACCTCCGAACGGCTCAAAACTAGCTAAAAGAAACTCAAATATATCAGATAATGCCAAAGGAAACAAACCCAATCGATAAAGGTCGAATATTTAATCAAAAGCCCAAAATCGGCCAAAAAGTACAACCCGGGCCCGTACCTCGGAATCCGACAAAACTCACAAAATCCGGCAACTCATTCAATCACGAACCATGATAGTTTCACTAAAATCCGACTCCGAATCGATGTTCAAAACTCAAAAATTCTCTTTACGAAACTTTAGGCTAAAACCCCCCATTTCTCTTTAAAATCATCAACCAATTGCCAAAAATGAAGATAGGCTCATGAAATAAGATCAAAACCAAGTGTAAAACACTTACCCCAATCCTTCTGATCAAGATTGATCCAAAAATCGCCTCAATCCAAGTCCCACATCTCAAAATTTGATAAAAGAACCAAAGCCTCGATTTATAGCATTCTGCCCAGCAATTTCGCACATGCGGTACATTAGCCGCTTCTGTGGCGTCGCTTCTGCGGACTCCACTAGCCAGCTGACCCCTTGCACCTACGGATCTCCATTCGCTTCTGCGCAACCGTAGGTGCGAAGACAAACACGCTTCTGCGCTAAATATCGCTTCTGCGCCCAAGATCTTCGCTTTTGCGGGACCGCAAATGCGCCTCAAAGTCCCTCTTCTACGATCTATTCTTCCGTAGATGCGGAAACACCAGAACTGGCAGCCAACAATGCTCTATTAAAAGAAAATTATCCGAACCTTGTCCGAAATACACCCGAGCCCCTCGGGACCCCGACCAAGTATACCAACAAGTCCCATAACGTAACACGGACCTACCCGAGGCCTCAAAACACACATAACAAAAACAAAACGTCGAATCGCCCCTCAAATTAAAACCTATGAACTTTGAACTTTAAAATTTCCAAAACTCGCGTCGAAACATATCAAATCAACCCGGAATGAACCCATATTTTGCACACAAGTCCTGAATAACATATCAAAGCTATCCCAATTTTCTAAACCACAATCCCCATCCGATATCCTCAAAGTCAACTTCCGGTCAAACTTATGAACTTTCCACACCTTCAAATTTTCAATTTTTGTCAATTTGTGGTGAAACCTTCTAGAAACATCCAAATGCAAATAGGGGCATACGCCTGAGTCGAAGATAACCATCCGGACCTATCGGAACCATCAAAACTCCATTCTGGGGTCGAATTCACAAAAAAGTCAAACTTTGTAAACTCTTCCAACTTAAAACTTCAACAATGAAATTCATTCTTCCAAATCGATTCTGAATAATCTGAAAATCAAAACCGATGATTCACATAAGTCATAATACATCACACGAAGCTACTCATGACCGCAACTACCGAGCAAAGTGCAAATGCTCAATACGACCAGTCGGGTCGTTACATTCTCCCTAACTTAAACATGCGTTCATCCTCGAACGTGCCCATAGTTGCTCTTAAGCCATCAAATCACCGTGTAACCTTACCATGCACATACCCGGGGGTGATCCCACATCACCCTATCCCATATAGGTCGACAACACTTGAGGATCATTACTCCAACCTTAGCCCGTAAACTTTAGAATCTAATTTCTAATATCCGGAATTTCTTATAAGACACGCATCTCGCATCTACACACTGAATAAGTCTGAACAAGCTATCCCAATCCATAAGCATAACCTAAGATGTAATCACATGATATACCGCACAACTCAAATACTCATAGCAACATCTCCAATCACAATAGCTGCCAAAAACAACCCAATTCCGGTAATAAACCTCATGTAAAAAAAACCTCGTTCTAAAACCTTCGTACCCTACCGATGATGAAAGAAACACGCAAAAACTCATAACCATTCATCAGACCAACAAGTCATGGAGCTCTCTCTCCTTCAACAAGAACTATAGCCAATTTCTAAGCCGACTTACGATATTATCCATCCAAATAAATCGCAATAAAATCCAATAACACCCATCCTAGATTTGACGACTTCATCTTATTCATACCAACTACTCTACTGACATGCAACACCAATATTACCCAGAGCCACAAACTGTGCAATCCATGCACCCATACACAATAATTCAAATGTACTCAAACATGAAAAATGACTCAAACAAGAGAACCATCCCGCAAGCTCAACAAATACCTCCACAACGCAATGCTAAAAGCCCATCACACACCTTTGAACCATAACACACGAATCTAACAAAAACGATCGTATCCTAACATAACTACGCTGCAATGCGTTACCCCATCCAAACACTGGTCCGTATGAAATACCTCAGCCACTATACTCAAAGTCAATAACCACACGCAATTCGACATCAATTACCCCAAGTGCATGACCATAACCACGGAGGAACCAATAACACAATACCATAGTCCGGAAAGAACATCACCCAATGCGCAATCATTCGTGCTTCAGCCAAATACCCATCTCGTTCAAATTCTGCTATAAGGCCCCAACAGAACATCACTATGTGTGAATATAACCAACAAATCACAACCCCTCGTAACATAGAAGACTAACACACAGAACATATCAGAACACAAATAAGCTCCACACCAACCGAATGGCACATCCCACAACAGTAACAATATGAAGTCAACCAATCTGACCCGGTGTAGGATACACATCCTCACTGGCCTACCAACGAGCCCCGAATCAACTCTGTTCATCCACAAATTGATAAATAACTATTTGAAGGTCCACAATGATTGAATCATAACACTTTCTATCATTTGGCTAGCTCGGGCCACAACTTCACAACCCACAACCATGAAACAATCTGCTTCTCATAGCTCTGTCATGACCCAAACCTATGGGCCGCAACCGGTACCTGGTACTTTACTCAATCGAATAGCAACATACATATCTTACTTATCACATCATCATAGGTAAGTGAGCCATGTTACATCTCACGTTTTCGTTCGTTAAAAGTTTTGACTTGAGTTAATTGACGTAGACTCGGGGATGAGATTATCTTGAGGTTAACGTATTTATGCTATTTATAACAAGTGATAAGTAAGAGTCATGAAGGATAAAGGGTACACGAATTAAAGAAAATAAGTTTCCTTGAAAGTGTCCAATTTAAGATTAAATACGGGTCGAGCGATAATACTCGATAATTATAGACTAGTACCATACAAAGTACCATATGGCCGTGATAGTATGATGTATAAAGTATATTAAAAATTAGTAGAATTTTAAGTAATTTGAGATAATTTTTAAATTATACGGGTAATTGGTTAATTACCGGGTAACGGGCAAAAAGCCACAAATATAAGAAGTGACTAAGTATTCATATACTCCTAATTGGCTGCCTAGGAATTAATGGTATTTAGCAATTAAAAGGTCTTATCCATCCATTTGGACAAAACAAGATCAAAAATATCAAAATCCCTAGGTAAGAGACATACTCCACCTTTCCTAGTACAAAGGTTTCCAGGAGAAGAAGCCTAATTTCGTTCAAAATATTCAAAGGAGCAGAAGCTCATTTCGTTCAAAAAATTCAAAGAAGTAGAAGCAAATTTCGCTCAAGAATTTCAAAAAGCAAAAGCTAATTTCGTTCAAAAATTTCAAAAAGCATAAGCTTAATATGATTTTTGGAGTTCTAAGTTCAATCCACGAAGGTTTCCAACGGAATATTAATACGGAGTTTTCTCTACTCCAGTCTCCAGGTATGTTAAGGCCATCCTTCTTTCTTTTGGCATGGTCCAAATTATACAGAAGAAACGAGCAAACAAACAATTTTCATAAATTACTCTATTCATAAAAATACTAGGGGTGTCTATATTCTTGATTCCCCATGTGAATTATTATTATTTTTTGTTCATGGGTCTCAGAACAATACGCAGTTGAAAAAGTTTATCCGGAAGGAATATTGAGATTATTACGTATTTTGCATGCATTTCACTCATTTATACATGCGCATTGACCCATGACCAGATGGTGTTATATACGCGTATATATGTAAATATATGTATATGGGATATGGGAAAAGGCTACGACGTTATATACGCACCACCATCTGATCAGCTGGTATATGTTGATGATGTTTCCCATAGTGGCCGAGATGATATGATGGAATATCCTCAGAGGCTTGATGATATTATGTACATCTATACCTATGCATGACACGATATTTATATGCACGTGCATGACATTATAAATGTTTCAGGATTTATAAAGTTATTCAGATTTACATATGGGTTTCTTTATTCCATATTTCATCTATGTCTCTTATGTACTGATTTTCATGCCTTACATACTCAGTACATTATTCGTACTGACGCCCTATTTCCCGGGGCCTGCATTTCATGCTCGCAGGTGCAGATAGGCAAGTCGACGGTCCCCCTTAATAGGATCCTTGATCAGCGAGAGTTGGCATGCTCCATTTGATCCGGAGTTGCTTTTGATTTTGGTACGATATGTTTATATATATATGGGTATTCCCTGGCTCAGTCCCGTCTTTGTACAATTATATTTTTATTAGAGGTCTGTAGACAGTATGTCTAGTTGGATAGTATGTGGCTTTGCCGGCTTCCAGTTTTGAGGTATATAGTTGTCTATAGCAGCCTTGTAGGCTCACCCTACGTATGTTGCACGTATATGTATGTATGCCTTTTGGGAAGATTTCCTTCATATACATTATTCACGTAATTCAGCAGTCTTTAATCAGGTTTATATCTTGGACGCATGCTTAGGGGTGTTTGACAGGTAGGACTCGAGCACTCGCCGCGGCCCATCGGTTTAGGTCGTGAAAAAAATGGTATCAGAGCAGTTCTGTCCTAGGATTGTCTACAGACCGTGTCTAGTAGAGTCTTGTTTATGGGTGTGTTGTGCAACACACTTATAAACAAAGGCTACAGGACATATAGGATGTTATCCTCTCTTTTTGTCTTAGATCGTGCGATATAAGAATTCATGTTCCTAACGATATGCTATATTTTCAGCGATGCCTCCAAAGACTATAGCCGCCCAGAAACGAAAGTTCGTGGTTGGTGAGACTACTAGTCAAGCGCCACGAGTTACCAAGGCTCGGGGAGAGTCTGATAGTGAGATTCCATCTTAGACTTCACATACCCCGTCATTTCTAGAAGAGTTCCGAGGGGCACCAGCTTCAGCTCCCGCCCCTGTACGTCTAACTCCTCAGCCGGATGCACCGGGTCAGGAGATGAGAGATTATATTCAGCTATTAACCCGATTAGTAGCAGCGCAGGCTCGATATCAGGAAGTAGGTATTGGTCATGCTGATAGGTCCGTCAGTGCGAGGGTTCATGACTTCATTAACTTAGACCCTCCGGTATTCACGGGGGCAGATCCAAACGAGGACCCTCATGTATTTATTGATAGAGTGCAGAGGACGTTAAGGGTAATGAAGGACACTGCGATTGAGTCAGTTGAGCTAGCTTCCTATAGACTCCGAGATGTTGCAGTTAATTTGTACGAGTCTTGAGAATTGTCCAGAGGTAAGGATGCCCCTCCGGCAGCATGGCAAGAGTTTACAAAAGCATTTCTTCGTCATTATCTGCCACTAGAGCTTAGATGGGCCAGAGTTGATAGGTTCTTGACTCTTCGGCAAGGTAACATGAGTGTTCGAGAGTACACTCTTCAGTTTGATTCATTAGCTAGGTATGCTCCCACTATTGTATCTAAGATGGAGGATTGAGTTCACCGGTTTGTGATGGGATTATTGCCGCACTTGCTTAACGATTGTATGTCGGTCTCACTTCATCCAGACATAGAAATTTCTCGTACTCAGGCATACGCTTAGGGTGTAGATGAGTGTAAGAAGAAGCAGAGGATGGATCGTGAGCATGATAGGGCACAAAATAAGAGAGCGGGGTCTTCGGGTCATTCTGGTGAGTTTCGAGGTGGTCAGAGGCAACAGTACCCGAGGTATCCAGCCCAGTCATCAGCTAGCACACCCCCTCAGTTTTGGCGGTAAGAGATTTGATCGTTCCATATACTAAGGGTCTGGTCAGAATTTCAGGGCCTCAAGTTCTCAGTATAGGGGTGAGTCAAGTCAGATGAGGCCGCCCTTGCCACGATGTGCTCAATGTGGTAGGTAGTATACCGGGCAGTGCTGTATGGGATTACGTGTTTGTTATACTTGTGGTTATTCGGGCCACGTTATGAGGGATTGTTCGATGAGAGGGGATGCAAGTGTAGCTTAGCCAGCGGGATCTGTAGTTGTTTCATCATCATCAGTATGCCCCCCTGGGCAAGTTCCACAAGTACCAATGAGTCGTGGTAGAGGCAGAGACGGAGCATCTAGCTTGAGCAGTCCTCAGAACTGCATTTATATGTTAGTAGGACGACATGACCAGGAGGGCGATGTTGTTACATGTATATTATTAGTATCCTCATATGGTGTATATGCACTAATTGACCCAGGTTTCACTTTATCATACGTTACTCCGTTGGTTGCTAGTAAGTTTGAAATAAAACCTGAGTTGGTTAAACCTTTTGAGGTGTCTACACCTGTTGGGGACTCAGTGATAGCTAAGCGAGTATATAGGGGTTGTATAATAATAGTTCATGGTCGATCTACCATAGCAGACCTAATCGAGTTGGATATGGTAGAATTTGATGTTATAATGGGTATGGATTGGTTGGCTTCTTGTCATGCCAATGTTGATTGTAGATCAAAGATAGTCCGATTTCAATTTCCAGGGAAGCCTGTTTTGGAGTGGAAAGGTAATACGGCATCGCCGAGAGGTAGATTTATTTCCTATCTCAAGGCAAGGAAGATGATCAGTAAGGGATGTATTTATCACTTAGTTCAGGTTCAGGATATGGAAGTAGAGTCACCAACCATTCAGTCCATCCCTGTGGTTAATGAGTTTCCCGATATTTTTCCCGATGAGCTTCCAGGTCTTCCGCCAGAGCGAAAAATTGAGTTTGCCATTGACCTACTACCAGATACTCATCCAATATATATTCCTCCCTATAGAATGGCCCCCGTAGAACTGAAGGAGTTAAAGGAACAACTAAGGGACTTGCTTGAAAAAGGCTTTATCAGACCTAACACATCACCGTAGGGGGCGCATGTGTTATTTGTGAGAAAGTAAGATGGTTGCTTACGGATGTGTATTGATTATAGACAGTTGAATAAGGTGACAAATAAGAATAAGTACCCGCTCCCGAGGATTGACGATTTATTTGATCAGTTGCAAGGTGCCAAGTATTTTTTAAAAATAGACTTGAGGTCCGGGTACCATCAGGTAAGGATTAAGGAGGAAGATATTCCGAAGACAACATTCAGGACCAGATATGGGCATTTTGAGTTTCGTTTTATGTCGTTCGGTTTGACAATGCCCCAACAGTATTCATAGATTTGATGAACCGTGTGCTCAGGCCCTTTTTAGATCTGTTCATAATTGTATTTATCGGCGATATACTGGTGTATTCTCATTCAGAGGCTGAGCATGCAGATCATCTGCGTACTGTGCTCAGAGTTCTACAGAAAAGGAAGTTGTATGCAAAATTATCTAAATGTGAATTCTGGTTGAACTCTGTGGCTTTCCTTGGGCATGTCATTTCGGGTGAAGGCATCCGAATAGATACACAAAAGATTGAGGCGGTAAATACTTGGCCTAGACCCACAACATCGGCGGAGGTTCGTAGATTTCTCGGTATCGCAGGTTATTACAGAACATTTGTGGAAGTATTTTCTTCTCTTTCGGCACCTTTACCAAAGTTAACTCAGAAGGGAGAAAAGTTTCAATAGACTGACGCTTGCGAACGGAGTTTCCAGGCCTTAAAGGATAGATTAACCTCAGCACCTGTTCTAACGCTCCCAGAAGGGACCGATGGTTATGTGATCTATTATGACGCTTCAGGCGTTGGATTGGGTTGTGTGTTGATGCAGCATGGTAAGGTGTTAGCTTATGCTTCTAGACAACTAAGAAAGCACGAGAAGAACTACCTTACCCACGATTTAGAGTTAGCCGCAGTGATTCATGCACTAAAGATGTGGAGGCACTACTTGTATGGCATTCATGTTGACATCTATATGGATCATAAGAGCCTCCAGTATATCTTCAAGCAAAAGGAATTAAATTTACGTCAAATGAGGTGGTTGGAGCTACTTAAAGACTATGACGTTGATATTTTATACTATCCAGGGAAGGCGAACGTGGTAGCCGACGCCCTCAGCCGTAGATCGATGGGTAGCCTGTCATACTTATAGCCGGAAAAGAGGGGAATATCCCATGAGGTTCATCAGTTAGCTAGCCTTGGAGTTCGGTTACTAGACTCAGGTGATATGGGAATTACTATTCAGGATACGGGAACATCCTCTTTAGTAACTGAAGCAAAAGAACGCCAATACGAGGATCCTGTGTTAGCTCATTATAGGGATACCACCCCTCAGAAGGATAAGACACCATTTGAAATTACAGAAGATGGGGTTCTAATATATCGAGGACGATTATGTGTCCCTAATGTTGCGAGGTTTCGTCGGCAGGTTATGGGAGAAACTCACTATTCTCGTTATTCTGTCCATCTAGGGGCGAAAAAGATGTATCATGATATCAGAGAAGTGTATTGGTGGGACGGAATGAAAAAGGATATAGCGGAGTTTGTTGCTAAGTGTCCTAACTGTCAGCAGGTTAAGATTGAGCATCAGAAACCCGGTGGGTTATTTCAGGCTATGGAGATTCCAACTTGGAAATGGGAAGTAATCAATATGGATTTCAACGTAGGCTTACCTCGTACACAGCGTAAGTTCGATTCGATATGGGTGATTGTTGATAAGCTTACAAAGTCAGCCCATTTTCTGCCCGTTAGAACTACATATTCCTCAGAGGATTATGCAAGGCTTTATATTAAGGAGATAGTACGACTTTATGGTGTCCCTGTATCTATTATCTCGGATAGAGGAGCTCAATTTACAACTAACTTCTGGAGGTCCTTCCAAAAGGGACTGGGACTCAAGTAAGTCTTAGTACATCATTTCATCCCTAGACAGATGGACAGGCTGAGCGTACTATTTAGACACTGGAGGATATGTTACGAGCTTGTGTTATGGACTTCAAAGGTAGCTGGGATGATCATCTGCCGCTTATTGAGTTCGCATATAATAATAGCTACAATTCCAATATTCAAATGGCTCCATACGAAGCTCTTTACGGACGAAAGTGTAGATCTCCTATAGGGTGGTTTGATGGTGGAGAATCTTGCTTACATGGGCCAGACGTGGTTCAGCAAGCCATAGAAAAAGTAAAGCTTATCCAGGATAGACTGTTGACAGCTTAGAGTCATCAGAAGTCATATTCTGATGTGTGGTGTCGAGATTTAGAGTTCGGGGTTAATGACTGGGTATTCTTAAAGGTGCCACCTATGAAGGGTGTGATGAGGTTTGGCAAAAAGGCAAACTTAGCCCACGGTATATTGGGCCTTATAGGATCATTCGAAGAGTGGGCCAAGTAGCTTTTGAGTTAGAATTGCCCTAGGAATTGGAGTCTGTCCATTCGGTTTTCACGTATCTATGTTACGGAAGTGCATTGGCGATCCTACCCAAGTGGTGCCTATGAATGATGTACAGATTGCAGAGGACTTGTCATATGAGAAAATTTCGGTTGTTGGCCTAGACCGACAAATCCACAAGTTACGGAGTAAGGAGGTAGCCTCCGTGAAAGTACTTTGGAGAAACAACAATGTGGAAGAAATGACTTGGGAGGACGAAGAAGACATGAAGTCTAAATATCCTTACTTATTTCCTCCTCCAGAGAAGGGTCCGATTGGGACATCACAACCATAAGGTACGTGTATGAATTCTTGTGTTGGTTATTGCCATTGTCGTTATTGATGATTGTGGTCCTATGTGGCGTCAAATTATTGAGTTTTAAAAGAAGAGTGGGTAGCAGCGTTGTTACAAAGGAGAACCTGCCAAAGTTATATATATCCCACGGAGTTGAACATTCGAGGACGATTGTTTCTAAGGGGGGAAGGATGTTACATCTCGCGCTTTCGTATGTTAAAAGTTTCGTCTTCAGTTAATTGACGTAGACTCGGGGATGTGATTATCTTGAGGTTAACATATTTATAACAAGCGATAAGTAAGTGTCATTAAGGATAAAGGGTGCACGAATTAAAGAAAACGAGTTTCGTTGAAAGTGGCCAATTTGAGATTAAATACGGGCCGAGCGATAATACTCGATAATTATGGACTAGTACCATACTAAGTACCATATGGCCGTGATAGTATGATGTATAAAGTATATTAAAATAAGTAGAATTTGAAATAATTTTTAAATTATACGGGTAATTGGTTAATTACCGGGTAATGAGACATTACCCAATTAACTAATAAGTGGATAAAAATTTATAAATTACCCCCCCCCCCCCAAAAAAAACATGGCAAGAAGCCACAAATTTACGAAGTGATTAAGTATTCATATACTCCTATGTGGCTACCTAGGAATTAATGGGATTTAGCAATTAAAAGGTCTTATCCATCCATTTGGACAAAACAAGATAAAAAATATCAAAATCCCTAGGTAAGAGACATACTCTACCTTTCCTAGTACAAAGGCTTCAAGAAGAAGAAGCCTAATTTCATTCAAAAAATCCAAAGGAGCAGAAGCTCATTTCGTTCAAAAATTCAAAGAAGCAGAAGCAAATTTCGTTCAAGAATTTCAAAAAGTAGAAGCTAATTTCGTTCAAAACTTTCAAAAAGCAGAAGTTTAATCCGATTTTGGAGTTCAAAGTTCAATCAACGAAGGTTTCCAACAGAATATTATACAGAGTTTTCCCTACTCCAGGTATGTTAAGGCCATTCTTTCTTTCTTTTGGCATGGTCCAAATTATATAGAAGAAACGAGCAAACAAACAGTTTCCATAAATTACTCTATTCATAGAAATACTAGGGGTGTCTATATTCTTGATTTCCCATGTGAATTATTATTATCTTCTGTTCATGGGTCTCAGAATAATACGCAATTGAAAAAGTTTATCCGAAAGGAATATTGAGATTATTACGTATTTTTCATGCATTTCACTCATTTATACATGTGCATTGACCCATGACCAAATGGTGTTATATACACATATATATGTAAATATATGTATATGGGATATGGGAAAAGGTTACGACGTTATATACGCACCACCACCTGATCAGCTGGTATATGTTGATGATGTTTCCCACAGCGGCCGAGATGATATGATGGGATGCCCTCAGAGACTTGATGATATTATGTACATCTATACCTATGCATGACACGACATTTATATGCACGTGCATGACATTATAAATATTTCAGGATTTATAAAGTTATTCAGATTTACAGATGGATTCCTTTATTCCATATTTCATCTATGTCTCTTATGTACTGATTTTCATGCCTTACATACTCAGTACATTATTCGTACTGACGTCCTATTTTTCGGGGCCTGTGTTTCATGCCTGCAGGTGCAGGTAGGCAAGTCCACGACCCCCTTCCTAGGATCCTTGATCATCGAGAGTTGGCGTGCTCCATTTGATCCGGAGTTGCTTTTGATTTTGGTACGATATATTTGTATATATATATATATATATATATATATATAGGTATGATGTGGCTCAGTCCCGTCTTTGTACAATTATATTTTTATTAGAGGTTTGTAGACAGTATGTCTAGTTGGATAGTATGTGGCTTTGCCGGCTTCCAGTTTTGAGGTATATAATTGTCTATAGCAGTCTTGTCAGCTCGCCCTACGTATGTTGCACTTATATGTATTTATGCCTTTTGGGAAGATTTCCTTCATGTACATTATTCACGTAATTCATCATACATTAATCAGGTTTATATCTTGGACGCATGCTTAGGGGTGTTTGACAGGTAGGACTCGAGCACTCATCGCGGACCATCGGTTTAGGTCGTGACAGGCCAGAAGGGATGTCATGGGATAACCAGAGTAAAAATTAGGGAATACCCGACATAGAACGACTCAACCTGATATAGAAACTCATGCATGTGGAATACGGGCCTACAAAGCCAATGTGATCCATTATATGCTTCAAATATAGGCCGCCAAGGCCATATAGGTCTCCATATATGTGATATCTGTCTACAAGACTCTAAGAGTACATACTTATCATAAAGGTCGAGAAAGGGTCTCGCCATACCAAACAATACACGTCTAAATCATACCGACCAAACAAGCAACTCCGGAGCAAATGGAGAGCATCAACATCTTCTGTTGAGCTGATAGCCTACTTGGAGGACTCTCGACCTGTCTATTGGGACCTCCGGGCATGTAATGCAGCGTCCCCAGTAAAAAGGGACGTCAATACGAATAATGTACCGAGTATGTAAGGCAGAAGATCAATACATAAGAGACATAGATGAAACATGGAACAAAGAATTCCGCATGTAAGTCTAAATAACTTTGTAAATTCTGAAACATTTATAATGCCATGCACGTGCGTATAAGTGTCGTGTCATGCATATGTATAGGTGTACATAACATCATTAAGCACTTGAGGGCATCCCATCATATCATCTCGGCCACGGTGGACAAAATCATCAACGTATACCAGCTGATCAGGTGGTGGCGCGTATATAACGCCGTAACCTTTTCCCATATCCCATATACATGTATACGCGTATATAACGCAATCTGGTCATGGGTCCATGTATATGTATAAATGAATGCAATGCATGAGAAGTACGTCAATAAAATCTCACGGAATGTCATAATACCATTATGCCTTTAAGTAATATCATGAAGTAAACTTTTTTCAACTTACGTACCCATGAACATAAGATGTAATAATAAGACACATGGGAATTCAAGAACGTAGGCACCTCTAATACTTCTACGAATAGAGTCATTTATGGAAGTTGTGAATTTGCTCATTTCGTTTGTATCGTGCCAAAAGGAAAGAAGGGATATCCTTAACATACCTGAGCCAATTCTCTTGACAATACCTTTAACACACGTCAATTGCGATAAATCATGTAACAGCGGATCGAAGTAGGGGGAAATTCGTATGATATTAAATTCTTTTTTCCAAATCGATTCTGAATACTTAAAAACCAAAACCGATGATTCACATAATTCATAATACATCATACAGAGCTACTCATGCCCGAAAAATACTGAGCGACGTACAAATGCTCAAAACGACTAGTCGGGTCGTTACATTCTCCCCCACTTAAACATGTGTTCGTCCTCGAACGTGCTCAGAATTGTTCTTAAGCCATCAAATCACCGTGTAACCTTACCATGCACATACCCGAAGGTGATCCCATGTCACCCTATCCCATATAGGTCAACAACACAACATACTGAGGATCAATACTCCAACCTTAGCCTGTAAACCTTAGAATCTAATTTCCAATATCCAGAATTTCTTATAAGATCCGCATCTCACATCTACACACTAAATAAGTCTGAACAAGTTGTATCAATCCATAACCTAAGATGTAATCACATGATATATCGTACAACTCAAATACTAACAGCAACATCTCCAATCACAGTAGCTGCCCAAAACAATCTAATTCTGGTAATAAACTTCATGTCAAACAAAACCGCATTCTATAACTTTTGTACCCTGCCAATGACGAAAGAAACACGCGGAAACTCATAACCATTCATCCGACCAACAAGTCATGGAGCTCCCTCTCCTTCAACAAGAACTATAGCCAATTTCTAAGCCGACTTACTATATTATCCTTCCAAATAAACCGCAATCAAATCCGATAACACCCATCGTAGATCCGACGACTTCATCTTATCAAATACCAACTACTCTATCGACATGCAACATCAATACTAACTAGAGCCACAAACTGTGCAATCCATAATACACAATAATTCAAATGAACTCAAACATGGAAAATAACTCAAACGAGAGAACTGTCCCGCAAGATCAACAAATACCGCCACAAAGCAATGCTAAAAACCCATCACACACTTGTAACCATAACACACGAATCTAACACAAAATATCGTATCCCAACATAACTCTGCTGCAATGCGTGACCCCATCCAAACACTAGTCCGTATGAAATACCTCAGCCACTATACTTAAAATCAATAACCACGCATAACTCAACATCAAGTACCCCAAGTGCATGACCATAACCCGGGAGGAATCAATAACACAATACCACACACCGGAATGAATATCACTCAATGCGCAATCATTCGTGCATCAGCCAAATACCCATCTCGCTCAAATTCCGCTATAAGGCCCCAACATCACCGCATTATGTGTGAATATAACCATCAAATCACAACTCGTCGTAACATAGAAAAGTAACTCACAGAACATATCAGAACATGAATAAGCTCCACACCAACTGAATGGCACATCCCTCAACAGTAACCATACGGAGAAATGGGACCCGATGTAGGATACACATCCGCATTGGCCTACCAACGGGCCCCGAATCAACTCTAGTCATCCACAAATAGATAAATAACCATTTGAAGGTCCACAATGACTGAATCATAACACTTACTATCATTTGGCTAGCTCTAGCCGCAACTTCACAGTCCCCAAGCATGAAACAATATGCTTCTCAGAACTCTTAGTCTCCAAATCCATAGAACACATGAATCACCATATCTGATCCCAACTCCACCACCCAAATGTCTAACACATCTATCGTACACGATCATCCCACGAGGACTTCTGCAATTCCTTCGTTCCACATAGCACAAACCCTAATATCAGCGGTAGATCAACCCGGCGAGCACCGCAATACAAATGAAGAATCTGTAAGTCAAAACACAATGCGCCTTCTGAAATGCACACCATCCCCAGGTAATACCAAGTAGTAATATCATTCACCTAGTCATCTAAAATTGTCCATGTTGCCTAAGAATTTATGCCCCTTCCCTTCAAAAATAACCCGTGACCTTGCACCTGTAAATCTCGACCCCTCACAACACACTACATCAATCATGCCATCCTATGAAAAGCACGAGAGTCTCCTAATCAACTCTGAGTCACCAGCAAACTACATTCTCAAGTAGCTAGGAACCTTCCATTTGATCTCATTCAGGAGACAAATCACAATACGCAACATGTTCCCACCAGTAGGAAATATACACATCGAACCATGGTAAAAACCATTGAGAACACTTTGAAACCTAATTGCACATGGATAAGTCATCAAAAAAGAATCTCTTTAACTCCTCCAAGCCACGTAGGTCGCCAAACACAAGAGCATTTCCACAAAACACCTGTAGAGACTCACAACATCATAAGTACCCAAAGAACCAGTCATATCCATTATTGTGCTGATCCAACTTACTACCAAGTTGTCCTATTTCTCCGAGTTCCTTCCAAATTGTCTTCAAATTGATACCTCTCATTGCTAGAACACCACAATCCTTAACCAAAACTCACCCCACGAACTCTAGCATAAAACCACCCCGTCTTGAGGTCTATAAGTCGCAGAATTCTGTCTCCACCACCCCAAAAGTACCACAACCAAGATACCCACTCTGAAGGGATCTTCTACGAATCTAAAGTCGTTTCCTTCACCTTCCGCGAGTCTCAACACCGTCTAATGCAAATATATCAGATCTGATCCATGTACCAATTTGATATTCTCAATTGCTACATTTAAATCTTGAATCCATTAAAACCATTCTCGAGAGTCATCCACTCTACTTAAATCTCAATTGCACCGCCCCAAACGGACCAAATGACTTGTGCCCCATTTACACGACGACACCCAAAGAAGTAATCCCACCTTAACGCAACCAAGTAAATTCCTACTCCATGCACACTACATCCTTCGCGGATTACCACTTAATCATCCCATGAATTTCCATAGGGTGTAATACAACCCATATCCAGAAATTCCCTTACTCGAGTCATCCTCAATCTCAACCTCTGCAAGTCATAACTGATTCACCAGCATACCTCAAACCAAAACCAATACAACACATAACCGTGCAATCAAATCGTCTATAGCAGACTCCCCCACTTGGCTCAAAGCTAGGGAATAAAACATCTGATAACTTACAATAACCCTACCACATTACTGCCATAATACCACAGTGAGATTCAACTAAATCCTTCATAAGCTCATGTAATACAAACCATCTAATACCTTAAATCATTTGCAACTCTCGCATTCATCCTCATGACGGTCCGGTCAACTATTACAACCTATCCAAACTCAAATTGCACAAATATAACCCATTGGTAGATGAGAAATCCACAACATCATAAAAAAACTCACACTTCCGTAGATCACCTTGCAGGTTATAACCCACCTGCTTAGCCTTAGCTGACATCTCTTTATACCCTTTCACAACCACAACTACTACGCAATCAATTAATCTTCCTGAGTCTGAACTCACCAACAAGCTTGAGAACCTAATTCATTCCACAGTTAAACAACATGAAAGACCTTCCAATGCACTCATAACTCGACTATACGTCAAATCAAGAAAAAATCAAACGCCCAATAGTCCTTTCTACATTTCAATCAAACTCTTCTCATCATATTTAAACCATATGAACACATCTCCCAGTAACATCATACTCATCACGTAGCCACTCAGCCATGAATCTTGCTCCTAAGAACACTACCGGACGTATAAGTCCAACAGTACGTGCTCACACAACCGAAACCTCTGTGATCAAGCGACAGTCAAAACCTAGTCTCAAGTCCTCCAGACTGGCCCATCATCAGCACACCGAGCGCTCACATGTGCATACGAATGCGTAAAAGGAACTCAAATAGTTATGTTTCAAGCTGAATAAATTCTGCATGATAAGGAAAGAAAGATGGGAAATTATCCTAAATGCTTGGTAGCCTGTTGAAGATAGGTATGGATGTCATCATACCGATCTGCAAGTCTCTACTAGACACTTGTTCATGACTTGTAGAACATGTGAACCTAGAGCTCAAATATCAATTTGTCATGACCCAAAATCCAACTAGTCGTGGTGGAATCTAACCCAACCCTCTAGGTAATCCAGTTAACAACTATCCGTTTTCAAATAAAAATAAGACATTTAAGGAAAGAGATATCTGAACTTATACATTTTCCAAGAATTGGTATTACAAATCATGAGCTTTTAATATTGGAATTTACAAAATTGGTATGAAATAATACATAATCTTTTCGAAATGTACATAAAAAGATTTCTAATAATCTAAGGCTACCATGAACAAGAGGCAGCTACCACCGAATTGCAGGTACATCTTCAAATCCAGCTCCCATCGAAGACAGCAACATCAACAGTCAACAATTGCACGCAAGGTGCAGAAGTGTAGTATGAGTACAACTAACCCCATGTACTCAATAAGTAGCAAACATAACCTTAGGTTGAAAGTAGTGACGAACTAGAATAAAGGTCGGGTCCAACCCCACAGCCAACAACAGTTCATAACAACGTAAAGTAAGTAATAAAGGAAGTAATTCATAGATGAAATGCTCAGCTTATTCAAAGTTTCCCAAAAAATAATTCCGACTTCCAATTATCTCATAGAAAACCCAAACCCTTTACTGAAATCATCGAAAAGTATGAGGAAGTTTGAAAACTGTAACTTTTCCCAGAAACCCTTTCAACAATAAATAAGATGTTCCATTTTTTTCAGAATAGCCAGTGTAACATATATCACTATGCCCATGTGTCAATATGTGTGAGAAGTCATGAGTTACGTGATACTATACATCATGAGGAAAATGCATCTTTATGCATGTATGTCAAGTGTGCACGCCAAATGCGATGCGAATCAATGATAAAGACCATATACATACTCTTAGAGTATCAATTCACTCAATCATCTCATTCACTCAGTACTCCTAGTCACTAAATCCTCCCATTCACTCGGCACTCGACATTAGCACTCACACTCAGCAGGTACCTGCGTCACAGGGGATGTGTACAGACTCCGGAGGGGCTCCTTCAGCCCAAGCGCTATATCAAGCCAATCATGGCATAAAATTAATAAAACATGTTGCGGCGTGTATCCCGATACCATAATTATCCTCATAATCAGGCCCTCGGCCTCACTCACTCATCAATCTCTCCAGTCTCTCAGGCTCTAAATGTCATGAAATATCAACCCAAAAATAACGATGTGATGTATCAATAAATAGTAATAGAGACTGAGATATGATATGCATATGAATGCGTAATACTGAGTATGTAATGCAATGAAAGCAGATAGCTCACGCTCAACAGCAGAAATGACCCCAGTGGGTCCCAATAGGATAAGAATATAGCCTAGACATGGATTCTAGCATGGACCGCGACTCAATAGTTCAAGTACGTAGAAATTACATGGTGACAAGTAAGATCAGGTAATTACATAGTACCATGAAAATAACGGAGTCACAATTCACATGATGCACGCCCACACGCCTGTCACCTAGCATGTGCGTCACTTCAATACCAATCACATAACACGCAATTCGGGGTTTCATACCCACAACACCAAGTTTAGAAGTGTTACCTCGAATAAGCCAAATTTCAATACCGAGCAAGCCAAGCGATGCTCCAAAAAATGTCATCTCGTGCGTACCGAGGTCCGAACGACTCAAAACTAGCCAAAAGCAACTCAAATACATCAAATAATTTCGAAGGAAACAAACTCAATCGATAAAGGTCGAATCTTTTATCAAAAGCCCAAAATCGGCCAAAATGTCCAACCGAGCCCGCACCTCGGAACCCGACAAAACTTAAAAAATACTGCAACCCATTCAATACAAGTTCAACCATATTAGTTTTACTCAAATCCGACACCGAATGGATGTTCAAAACTCAAAAACTTACTTTATGAAACTTTAGGCCAAAATTCCAAATTTCTCTTTAAAATCATCAACCAATTGCCAAAAATAAAGATAGATTCATGAAATAAGATCAAAACCAAGTGTAGAACACTTACCAATACTTGTGATGAAGATTGCTCCAAAAATTGCCTCAATCCGAGTCCCAAATCTCAAAATATGATAAAAGAACCAAAGCCTCGATTTATTATATTCTCCCTAGCATTTTCGCACCTGCGGCACATTAGCCGCTTTTGCGGCATCGCTTCTGTGACACAAGCTCCGCTTCTGAGGACACCACTAGCTAGTTGTGATAGCATCCTAGGAAGGTCAAATTTATTCAAGGACATGGATGAAGCTTTGGAATCTCAAAGAGGGCCTTTAACAAGATCTCAAGCTAAAAAGTTACAAAACAAGGTCATTGGACTTCAGGAGTGATCAAAGAAGTTATTATTTGGGAGAAAGATCTTAAGGATAAAGGATATGAGTTATATAGGTGTTATAGTTTTTTTATGGCCCAAATGCATGTCCAAGAAGAGGTGGATTAGATCCCAAGCAACATCATGCGAAGACGTTCCAAATCAGGCCACTGTTGGACCAATTTGGCACCTAAAATGTGTCCAAACTTGTAGTCCATTAAGTCCTACATAAAGCCACGTTTCTATAGCATAAAAAGGACTTACTTGGTGTCCAGGAAGGGTACAATAGTCATGCTATATGTTGAGTGTAAATTGGTGCCAAGTTATTGCAAATTTCCTTTAAAATTTTCAAGATTGGTTTGAGACTTATTTTCATATATTAGGGACTATTCATTGCTTTTCTAGTTAGTTAAGGTTACGTTTTTCCTTTTCCTAAGATTGTTGAATTACTTTCCAAGAATGACTTGGTTTTTGCTTCCTAGTATTTTTCTTTTCCTAAGGTAGTTGGATTTGTTGTCCAAAGTAGCTTAGGACTTTATTTCCTTGTTTTAGGTACAATTTCGTGACCCCCTCTATATATAAAGGGTATATTCTTTGTTTTAGACAGACAATATTATAGACAATACCAATAAAATTGTGAGATTTTTCTTGCACTCTTGTGTGTGGCTACTGTCACACCTCTTTTATGTTCCACAACCCTATTACATGGTTGAGTTAGAAGAGTTTTTCCAATTAAAGTGTCATTTTGAGAAGGGGTTATTTATTTTTTAGAGTCGCCACTTGGAATTGAGTTTTGGTGTTCCAAGTCACCTTTTATTTGAAACCCCTTTCAAAAGGAAGGTTTGACTCTTAATTTATGGTCTACGAAAACAGAAGACTGGGTAAGGAATTCTGTTGACCGAGGGGAAGGTGTAAGGCACCTCTCGAGTACTGTGGTTCTAGCACGGTCGCTTTATTGACTCATGTAAGGCTTAAATCAATTTTTTTTAGCTATTCTTGTATTTTATTGATGATGGCCGATTTATTACCACTTAATTAATTATTATACTTTATTAATTGTGTTCACGAGGATGCAGAACGCACACAAGGTAAATCTTTGAAATTAAATGTTAAACCAAGGTACGAAATGTACACATGGTTATAACATAATTATTTTAAATCTAAAAGTATCGAGACACAGAATGCACAAACGATCTTTTAATGATTTAATCATATCAATCCAAGGTTCAGGTATGAATACTTGGGCTAATATTTAAATTACATCTAGTGTTTTTCAATTGTTTTTAGAGTATTTCATTTGTTTTGTCTCTTTCATATTCGAGACATTTATTTGTGTATTCTTATTATTTATTTATTTTTTACTTATTAGAACGAGTCGGAAGTTACTTCATGACTCATTTTGCTCCCTCACAATTATTTTTTAATAA